>JANAVB010039024.1:0-261668 GCA_029216955.1 Iris pallida
AACTAGATGAGTTGAAGCTTTAGCTGGAGGAGTTGCAGACCAAAGGATTCATTCGACCAATGCTTCACCTTGGGGTGCCCCAGTATTGTTTGTGCCAAAGAAAGATGGGTCTGTCTGAATGTGCATTGACTATAGAGCCCTGAATGTCTTGACCTGAATGTCTTGACCATCAAGAACAAGTACCCCATGCCCCAGATTGTAATGCCCTAGTCCCAAAATATTTAGGACTAAGTACGTAGACATGCCAACGGCATACATACGAAAGATACTCCAATATATGGACAACTCGTATGTATACATAAGCTGTAAAATGCAGTAAACCAAGAGTAATCTAATCTCGTCCACAAAATAAAAGAATAGAAGATATCATATAATCAACTATGAAATATTTTTGTACAATATGTTGGGCGGAGACAAATCCACTGCCAACAAGTAAGGAAAGAAATACATGAAAAATGAAATGAGTATGGCGAGTGAAGGGAAGATGATCCAAGTGCAATCATCCTCGAAGAAATAGAGATGATCACGGCCACGGCTAAAACACCTGTAAAAGACAAGAGCACACACCTGGAAAGATAACCAGGTCCTCAGAGGGACGTAACAAGATACACAATATCATGCCATATAAACTGAATATAAACTGCTCAATAAATAAGTCAATTGGATTATAACATGGTCTAATACCTCACCTTTTAGATTAGCGTACCATCCTCCCAACCAAACAAGGACAGAAGATGGCATACTAACCCACGATGAAGTATCTTTCCAAGTCATGAATCCAATATGGTATCTGAACCCCAACAAGGTTCAGTACCTTCTCATCGTAGTAGTAAGCCACACCTACAACCAAACAAGGAAAAGATGTGGCAAACTAGTCTGCGACAAGTTACTATTCCAAGCCACGGTAAGATACAAGTACCCAAACCAAGAGTACTTATACCCAATGGATAAGGGTGCCTAACCAGTCTAAGTGAATACAATTTTAAGAACAACCTCCAACGCATGGGCCCTGGCTAAAAGTGGGATCGGCATGGTCCCCCTTTGGGGAACCAGAGGCCCAATCAACAAGAGCATGAGGTTCCGTAGAACGTTAGTGGCCGTTAGTATAATAATGTCATCTCATACCGTATCTCTAGCGGAGCATCCGGATCACAAAAGGGTAGTGTATAGTAGACCATACGTTAAAGAATTGTCCTCCCCACCCCATGCTCACTACGTTGTATCCATAACACATATAACCACTATTAACCACTAAATCAAGCTATGAACGCAATACTATTAGCGGTTAATCCTATCACACCGCTTATACGTACTAGTGACCAGCCAATCATGCATGTCCGAGTCCTATATGTGACTCATAACAATGTGGTACAAATGTGTCAAGGCCTATGAATGCAATACACAAAGGGTGGTCCCTTAAATCTAAGTCCAATGTGTTTGAAAGTAGTACATAGCTGGAAATAGAACTAAAGGGTAAAATTTAATCTACGTATGCCATGTATCACAGTTTATTTTGCAGAAAATAAATAATGAATAAATGCATGAATATGAGCTAAAGTAAAATAAACAGCTAATGATAAGGTATCTTGCCTGGTATTGTCGCCTGGTTTGCTGCGATGATCCTATTGGCATAGAGTTGACTGTGGTGTTACAACTACGCATGATAGCCTCTAACGATGGCACGGGTTGTTCCATCGGGTCCAGGACGGTCGAAATAGTTAGTGTCGATGGGTTTATGTGCAGAATTGACGAGGGAATAGGAAAAGTGGGACTAGTCACGGACATGATAAAATTTTTGAAGGAATTTGGATAAGTAACGTATATATGATTTTTGAAAGCTATATTTATATTCCTTAAAAACTAAATTTATTATTCAAAATATTTTATAAGTAGTAACATCGTTTTAAGTCGAAACTATAGTTTACCTAGTAAAATATTTCATATAAATTCGTGAAAATTTATTTTATTAGTTGAAATATATTTTTGGATAATATTTGAAAATATGAAAAAGTTGTTTTTAGGCTAAAGTACTTTTAAATTTGTCAAAGAAATTTATAGATAGAAAAAAAATAATTAATTTTTTTTCTAAAATATTAGGAACCCAATTTATCATTTGAAAACTATATTTTTACGGGTCAAAGATAAACGCTTGAAAGGACTAGAGACATAATGTATATCAAATATTTTTAGCAAAGTGATTTCGGGCTAACAAACTAACCTTTGTCAAATAATATTTTTGTATTTAAAATATTCAAAAATAATAATATATTTCTATAAATAAAATTTCAATTATTAATGTAATTACTTGTATATATTCCTTAAAGGTATAATATAGTAAACATAGTATTATACTACGAATGTACATACTTATATATTAAATAGTAATCACAACAATAAAATAGGTGTGGTACATTTGTGATGCTGTTCGAAATTAGTAATAAACAATGACAATAATAAAATAGTTGTATAAAGCAAAAGTAGAATAGATGATAATAGTACAGCAGCTGTGGTTGTGCTCTCTCATCCTGACAAAAAGCTTTAGTAATAAATCTAGGCGAATAGGAGGAAAGAATGAGAAAGAATGGTGAGAGGAGTCTTTCTTAAGTTTTTTTTTCTCGAGAGTGAGAGAACGGGGAGCGAGAGGGAAAGGAGGTCGAGAGAGTGCCAAGGAGGGGGCGAGAGAGGGATCGGAGGAAGGGTCGGGGGACATGGTCGGCTCACAGAGGCTTCGACACGCGCCGATGGTGAGCGGTGGGTCGGGCGCTCGCTAGAGATCAGCGCCGCTCACCGCTGGAAGGTCGCGCAGAGGCATTCGACCGGAGGTGCAGGCCGAAATGGGGATGTGCCGCAGCAACGTGTAGATATGTCGGAGGGTGGTGGCACGACATCAAACGTCGGCGGCTCAGAGAGGGGCGGTGCACCAGCGGATCTCAGCGGAGGTAGGTGAGTTGATGATCGATTTTATTTTGGGTGATTATTGTTTGGGGGTTTGGTGAGAAAGATTGTCGGAGCTAAGGGAAAAAGGGAGGGGTTCGACCGGAGGCTGGTCGAGTCGTACGGGGATAATGGATGGCGAAAACCGATTTTGGTGGTAGTATTTTTGGCTCGAATCTGGCGTGCGGGTGGTCCAGGGGTAGTGGCAGCGGTGTGCTACGATGGAGGTGACTGCCGGGATGGCGATGGTGCAGCTGGGAGCAGTTTTGAGAGGCTGGCGGTGGTGCCACGGTGATGTTGATGGCTGGATTGCAGTATGGTGGCTGCTGCAGCAGTGGGGTTGCGGTAGTGGCATCCCGGCAAGGTGGCCGGGCTGGGGCGTGTTGGTGGCAGGGAACGGTGGCTGATGGTGGTTATGGATGATGGTTGGGGTGGTGCTGCCAGGGACGAGTAAATAATTTAGGGTCAGGGATCGAAGATTGTGTCGGGAAGTTTCTGACACAAAAATTAATGTATTTGTAAAAAGATGAAATAAGATAGTCACCAGGGTCGGACCGAGGCCGTCACGACTGACACGGAGGAAATTGGCCACAGACACGATGCACGCACTTTTGTGTGGAGAACTATTTGTGGAGTTTTGGATTTTATGGAAAAAGCAAAGAGGCCCTCCTTATATAGGAGGTGAACTCCTTAGATCGATATGGACTAGAAATTTCAAATCCTCTTTTAGATAATCTAATATTTATTTTAAATTCCTTTAAAATCAATCCAATATGATTTACAAAGTCCAACTTGTAACTACTAAGTCTTATCTATAAGTAAAGCTATTAAAGAATAAAATTTCATAAACTAAATCTAAATTTAAATTATCAAAACTACTTAAATATTAAACACAGTTTCAAATTATTATATATATTCTTATAGTAAATATTACTAATAATAATTTCAAAAATTATAATATTTTAAACCTTAATAGGGAATAGCTTCAAAATACCATTTTAATAAATTAGGATAATACAAAAATTCAAAAATTAATCGTATATACATGAATTAATTTCATGCACTTGTATGCAGATACTATTTATATAGAACTTATTTTTCTAGTGTGATACATATTATTTAAAAGAAGAAATATTATTTCCTAAACTACTACATATACTTGTTTAAATAAAAAGTCTTTTTATAGTATTTAAATTAAATATAAAAGTTTCACTTAAACCTTGGCAAAATATTTATATACAACGTATTCACTCCATAGGTAGGAAACGAAAAATATTTATTCTTATATTTATTTGAATCTATAAGTAAATATTTTATAAAGAAATATAAATATTTCGCATATACTATACGCACGCAGAGTACGAATACCAACATAAAAATAACACATAAAAATCAAAAATCCATAGTAAAATTTTAGGTGGTTTACATCCTACCAAACTTGCAAAAATTTCGTCCTCGAAATTTAGATAGTTAGGGGGAGTGAGAAGGTACAAGGGTATATCGATAAGGAACACGATCAAATCATTGGGCGAGGCAAGTAAACGACCTTTCACACAAACATGCTTTAGAAAATTGTGATTTAGATATCTACGAAAAATACATCAAGAATATGGAATTAAATGAGGGTCGGCTAGTTAAGGCAATAAAATCATGGTAATACGAATTAGAGATTAGTAAGGAATCGAGTAGATCAAGGGACTTGGGTGGTATGGTTCCTTGAGAGAATATAGACGTCTAGGTTTTAGGGTATGGTTAATAAATTTTATTTGAGTTATTCTCAAGTTGAAAAGAAAGATTAGATGGTCTTGATAGTAGACGAGAGTCAAACAAAAGGGTGAGCAACTCGAGGCAAGGTCGTTGTCACATAGCTTGGTCGATGGCTAGCTACGCCTGTGCATATACCAATATTATAGGAGAACTTCGTGTCTATCTATCAAGTATGAGTGTTCTGTCTTTCCAAATAAGGGAAGGACAAAAACATAAAGAGTTCAAAGACGATGCTATCGAATACGAATACGTGGTTCATATGCGACGAAATAATTCAAAAGAGAATTGTCAAGGCTGTCGCGAATGAGACTCTAGAGGCAATTTTAGCTATATCTCCATCCACGTAGATCGATATAAAAGCGAACCAAAGTGCACTAGGTTGATCAGACCATCATGCACCGGTTCTGAATAGACAATATGTTAGTGGGTGCACACCCAGTAAGACATGTCATGATCAAGCTCGATAAAGAAATAGGCTTGTAAAACTTAGGCTAAATTAGCATCATAAGATAGTCAACATATGAGTAGGGAGATAACGATAAAAGAATTTAAATAGTCCAAGATTCTTAAAATCTAAGTCTCGCCCGAAGTTTCGGCCTATATAGTCGTCCTAGTGACTCCTTGTCTATGGCTTGGTTTTTCTAGATGGGTTAGGGTCCTATAAATTCTACAATCTAAATAATCCTATTAACATGGGTCACAAGGACAAAAGGATTTTTTGGTCGTGAGGAATTCTACCAAACTTATAAGAGTTAAACTAATGGTGTTTTGGGACAAATAAAAACATGTCTATCTAGTAGGGGTCACTTTCCTAACCACTAGCAAGCACAAAGGGAAGATATGAATAATAATAGAAAGAATCAAGCAAGATGCAAATCGATGAGTCAAGCGGTAGTTCGAAAATAGAATCAAAAAAAGAGGTCAAGTATGTGGATGAGATCCAAGACTTTAATCCTATACGCAGGCTTGCTTGGTACTGTAAAGTAACCAAATAATTTATCTCTGACCTGCATGGGCCACCACAAAAATATGTAACGCCCTAGTCCCAAAATACTTAGGACTAGGTACGTAGACATGCCAGCTACATACATACGAAAGATATTTTAATATATGGACACCTCGTATGTATACATAAGCTATAAAATGCAGTAAACCAAGAGTTATCTAATATCATCCACAAAATAAAAGAATAGAACATATTATATAATCAACTATGAAATATTTTTGTACAATATGTTGGGCGGAGACAAATCCACTACCAACAAGTAATGGAAGAAATACATATTAAATGAAATGAGTTTGGCGAGCGAAGCAAAGACGATCCAATTGCAATCATCCTTAAAGAAATAGAGATGATCACGGCCACGGTTAGAATACGTGTGAAAGACAATAGCACTCACCTGGAGAGATAACCAGGTCCTCAGAGGGGCATAACAAGATACACAATATCATGCCATATAAACTGAATATAAACTGCTCAATAAATAAGTTAATTGGATTATAACATGGTCCAATACCTCACCTTTTGGATTAGAGTACCATCTCCCCAACCAAACAAGGACAGAAGATGGCATACTAACCCACGATGAAGTATCTTTCCAAGTCATGAATTCAATATAGTATCCGGACCCCAATAAGGTTCAGTACCTTCTCATCGAAGTAGTAAGCCACACCTACAACCAAACAAGGACAAGATGTGGCAAACTAGTCCGCGATAAGTTACTATTCCAAGCCACGGTCAGATATAAGTACCCAAATTAAGAGTACTCATACACAACTGATAAGGGTACCTAACCAGTCTAAGTGAATGAAATTTTAAGAATAACCTCCAACGCATGGGCCCTGGCTAAAAATGGGATCAACATGGTCCCCCCTTGGGGAACCAGAGGCCCAATCAGTAAGAGCATGACGTTCCACAGAATGTCAGTAGCCGTCAGTAAAATAAGGGTCATCTCACACCATATCTCCAGCGGAGAATCCAGATCACGAAAGGGAAGTGTACAATAGCCCATACATTAAGGAATTGTCCCCCGCAACCCGTGCCAACTATGTTGTATCCATAACACATATAACCTTTGTTAACCACTAAGTCAAACTATGCATGCAATACTATTAGCAGTTAATCCTATCGCACGGCTTATACATACTGGTGACCAGCCAATAACGTATGTCCGAGTCCTATATGTGACTCACAACAACGTGGTACAAATGTGTCAAGGCCTATCAATGCAACACACAAAGGGTGGTCCCTTAAATATAAGTCCAATGTGTTTGAAAATAGTACATAGCAGGAAATAGAACTAAATAGTAAAATTCTATATAATCATGCCATGTATCACAATATATTTTACAGAAAATAAATATGAATAAATGCATGAATATGACTAAAGTAAAATAAATAGCTAATGGTAAGTTATCTTGCACGGTATTATCGCCTGGTGTGTTGCGATGATCCTATGACGATGGCACGGGCTGTTCCATCGGGTCCAGGACAGTCGAATAAGTTAGGGTCGATGGGTGGATGTACAGAATTTAGCGAGGGAATAGAAAAAGTAGGACTAGTCACGGACATGATAAAATTTTTGAAAGAATTTTGATAAGTAATGCATATATGATTTTTAAAAACTATATTTATATTCCTCAAAAATTAAAGGACTAGCGACATATGTATATCAAATATTTTTAGCAAAGTAATTTCGGGCTAACAAACTAACCTTTGTCAAATAATATTTTTATATTTAAAATATTCAAAAATAATATATATATTTCTATAAATAAAATTTAAATTATTATTGTAATTACTTGTATATATTCTTTAAAGTTATAATATAGTAGCCATAGTATTATACTACCAATGTACATACTTATATATTAAATAGTAATCACAACAATAAAATAACTGTGGTATATTTGTGATGTTGTTCAAAATTAAGTAAAAAACAATGATAATAGTAAAATAGTTGTATAAAGCAAAAGTAGAATAGGTGATAATTGTACAGCAGCTGTGGCTGTGCTCTCTTATCCTGACAAAAAGCTTTAGTAATAAATCTAGGCGAATAGGAGGAAAGAAAGAGAAAGAATGGTGAGTGAAGTCTTTCTTAAGTTTTTTTCTCGAGAGCGAAAGAACAGAGAGCGAGAGGCAAAGGAGGTCGAGAGAGTACGAAGGAGGGGGCGAGAGAGGGATCAGAGGAAGAGTCGGGGGACATGGTCGACTCACAGTGGCTTCAACATGCGTCGAGAGAGAGCGGCAGCTCGGGCGCCCGCGGAAGATCAGCGTCGCTCGCCACTGAAGGTCGCACAGAGGTGTTCGATCGGAGGTGTAGGCCGAACTAGGAATGTACCGCAGTGACATGTAGACACGACGGAGGGTAGTGTCGTGTCACGACGTCGAACATCGGTGGCTCGGAGAGGGGCAGTGCACCAGCGGATCTTAGCGGAGGTAGGTGAGTTGATGATCAATTTATTTTGGGTGATTATGGTTTGGGGGTTTGGTGAGGCAGATGGTCAGAGCCAAGGAAAAAAATGGAGGGGTTCGGCCGGAGGCTGGTCGAGTTGTGTGGGAAGAATGGATGGCGGAAAACGGTTTTGATAGTAGTGGTTTTGGCTCGAATCTAGCATGAGGGAGGTCCAAGGGTAGTGGCAGCGCTGTGCTGCGATGGAGGTGACGTCGAGATGGCGATGGTGCGGCTGGGAGCAATTTGGAGAGGCTAACGGTGGTGCCACGGTGATGTTGATGGCTGGGTTGCAGTGTGGTGGCTACCGCAATTAGTGGGGTTGCGGCACTGGCATCCCGTTAAGGAGGCCGGGTTGGGTCGTGTTGGTGACAGGGAGCGGTAGCAGATGATGGTTTTGGATAATGGTTGGGGTGGTGCTGCTATGGGACGAGGAAATACTTTAGGGTCACGGATCGAAGATTATGTCGGGATGTGTCAGACACGAAAATTAATGTATATGTACAAAGGTGAAATTAGATAGTCACCCGGGGTCGGACCCGAGGCCGTCACGACTGACATGGAGGAAATTGGCCACAAACATGATTTACGCACTTTTGTGTGGAGAACTATTTGCGGAGTTTTGGATTCTAAGGAAAAAGCAAAGAGGCTCTCCTTATATAGGAGGTGAACTCCTTAGATCGATATGGACTAGAAATTTCAAATACTTATTTAGATAATATAATATTTATTTTAAATTTGTTTAAAATCAATCCAATATGATTTACAAAATCCAACTTGTATCTACTAAGTCTTATCTATCAGTAAAGCTATTAAAGAATACAATTTCATAAATTAAATCTAAATTTAAATTATCAAAGCTACTTAAATATTAAACACAGTTTCAAATTATTATATATTTTCTTATAGTAAATATTACTAATAATAATTTCAAAAATTATAATATTTTAAACCATAATAGGGAATAACTTCAAAATACCATTTTAATAAATTAGGATAATACAAAAATTCAAAAATTTAATCGTATATACATGAATTAATTTTATGCACTTGTATGGAGATACTATTTATATAGAACTTATTTTCTAGTGTGATATGTAGGAACGAAATAGTAAAGCGTAATACTCTAGAGGGGGGGTGAATAGAGTAGGCAGCGGAATAATGCTAAATAAAAATGTTAGCAGCACAATCACAGAATATTAATCACAACTGAAATAATGTAAAGGCAAAGTTAAGAGAGCAAACGCAAAGACAGCGATGTATACTGGTATTCCTCTGTTGAGGACTAATCCAGTCTGTAGAACTCTTGCTACCAGTTGAATCCACTATTGAAAAAACTGTAAGTTTTCTTACGAAGTCCTTGCAACTTCTACAACGCGAGCTTTGATACGAAGAACTCGTCCAACTTCAAATGTGAAGAGGTATTCTTCAATCAAGCCTTCTGATTACAATCTCTCAGAAACTTCTAGACCGTACCGCACTGGCAAATTGACTAGAGGATTGTAACTGGCTTGGGATCTGAAATTGAAAGCTCTAGAAAACTCTTTGGAAGACTGACAGCTTTAGATAGAGAGAAGATTGAAAGTGAATGAGTGAGTTGAAATGATCGAAATTCTTCTCTATTTATAGGAGTTCCAAAGGCAGACTTCTGTCAGAATTCGGGCAGAATTCGGGCAGAACTCTTTGAGCAAATCTCGGTCAAATCCGCAACTACAGGAGGACCAAGTTCCAAAGATTCAAAATCACAACGGCCACTAACCGAACTCTGGCCGAACTCTGGCCGAGTTCTGTCAGGGTTAGGTTAGGGTTTTAAAAATAGGTTTTGGTGATTTTTGAAAACCTTTTTGAAAACTTTTTTGTAAACATTTTGATAGGTCATTTTAAATACATTTTGAACTATTTTGGGGATAGCCTATTTGCCAGTACGACTCGGTGTACAACATATTCCTAGACTCAAATAAAATAAAAATTACATTGCATAGAAAATACAGACTCGAGTAGGCAAACAGATCTTCAGTCTTGAACGGAGTGGATAGCCAATCTTACTTATGTCCAGGAAACCGAGATGTCCCAACTAGCTTTGTATATCCAGACAGAGTTTGATCAATTATTAAAATCATGTTGACCATATGACCAATGGGCCAACAATCTCCCCCATTTTGATAATTGACAAACTATGAATGATATAACATTAAGCTTGTTCAAAAAGAATCAAAACGTAAAATTGTTCATGTCCTGTATTTAACTCAAAAAAAATGTTAGATCTTTTAATTTTCTCCCCCTTTGTCAATTAGCAAAATAATTGCACAAGAGAAGGCTCCCCGCATTTAATGCAGAAGGCTCCCCCGCAACTAATGCATAAGGAACAAATAGTGAGAAAACATAATAAATAAAACATAAAGAGTAGATATACATCATCACAGGCATGTAAAGTTTCTACAGATTATCATCACAAGCATGCTATTTGCTCTAAAGAATATTATCACATGCATGCTATTTCACAGGCAGTTTGTAATGAAGAAGCAGTATAAAGAGATAGTGCTAAAACAAAGTGCTGAAATAAACTGAAATATCATAAAAGAAACACCATAAGCATGTCCATGATGATAAAAGTACTGAAAGCATACTACAAAGTGCTGATAAATATCAAAAGTACTGATAAAAAGAAATACTGATAAAAACTTGGAATGTTGGAGCATTTCCAAGTATACAATAGAATGTCACTAAAAAATCAAATCACATCTCCTCATCACTATCCTCGTCATCATGGTTTGGAAGCAATGAAAGAGAAGAAGCTCTCGGGTTCTGGATATATACACAGATACCCTCAACCGAACTCGGACCGAATTCGGTCAGAGCTCTGGCCGAATTCGCCTAGGGTTCTTCAAAGTTGATTTTTGCCACTTCTTTTTCATTGTCTCATTTCAAATATTTAATTCAAAGATTAGTTATTTTAGCCTTCAAATAACATAATTAATAATATTTTATGAATTAAATGTCGTTACACAGCGACTGTCTCAGATTAGCTGTAGGAGTACTGTCCCAGCTGGCTGAGGTTCACCGGAGAACTCTTAAATACTGCTTCGCTTCAATCATAGTTGTGGTGACAGACAGACTCTTTATTGGCTTGTCTCTAACACAGTTTTTGCGTATTGAGATATAATCATAAAACAGAATCAAATAATATTATTGACGTCCAAAATTTCTAATTCTTGACGTAAATAATTGAAACGATCTTCCGCTAGAGGTTTAGTGAAAATGTCAGCTAATTGATTTTCAGTATCTATGTACACAAGGTTTATATCTCCATTTTGATGATGATCTCTAAGAAAATGATGTCTAATCTCGATATGTTTAGTACGAGAGTGACATACTGGATTCTTAGTCAAATTAATAGTGCTCGTGTTATCACAGAAAATGGGAATATGTATGTAAAATAAATCATAGTCTTCTAGGGTTTGTTTCATCTACAAAATCTGAGCGCAACAACGTCCTGCGGCGATGTACTCAGCCTCTATTGTTGATAGGGCTACAAAATTTTGCTTTTTACTAAACCAAGAGACTAAAGCTTAGCCTAGGAAATAACATGTGCCACTTGTACTTTTTCTATCAACATTGCATCCAGCAAAATCTGCATCCGAATAACCGATAAGGTCAAAGGATTTAGTTTTGGGATACCACAAGCCAACAGAAAAAGTGCCTTTAAGGTATCGGAAGATATGCTTAACTGCGGACAGATATGATTCCTTTGGGTTAGCTTGAAAACGTGCACACAGGTAAACACTAAACATTATATCTGGACGACTAGCAGTTAAATAAAGTAAACTACCAATCATACCTCGATACTTACGTGTGTCGACTGGCTTGCCTTGTTCATCTGAATCAAGCTTTGTTGAAGTTGCCATTGGAGTGCCAATAGGTTTGACATTGTCCAGATCGAACTTCTTTAGCAAGTCTTTTGTGTACTTGGCTTGATTTATGAATGTTCCATTATCAGTTTGTTTGATTTGCAATCCGAGAAAGAATTTCAGCTCTCCTATCATGCTCATTTCAAACTCATTCTGCATACACTTAGAAAATTCTTGACACAGAGATTCATCAGTTGATCCAAATATAATATCATCAACATAGATTTGAATTAAAAGCAGCTTACCATTAAAAGATTTAATAAATAGTGTAGTGTCAACCTTCCCTTTTGAAAAACCGTTGTCAAGTAGAAAAGAGCTTAGACGATCATACCAAGCACGAGGGGCTTGTTTTAAACCGTAGAGAGCTTTCTTCAACTTGAAAACATAATCGGGGTTTTTGAAATCCGTGAAACCTGGAGGTTGTGCTACAAAAACTTCTTCTTTTATAAAACCATTTAAAAAAGCACTCTTCACATCCATTTGAAAAAGTTTAAAATCATGAAAACATGCAAATGTACATAACATGTGAATGGATTCTAATCTCACAACTGGGACATAAGTCTCATCGTAGACGATACCTTCTTCTTGATTGTATCCTTGAGCTACGAGTCGAGCCTTATTACGAGTCACTAAACCATTCTCATTCAGTTTGTTTCGGAATACCCAACGGGTGCCAATGACCGGATGATCAACAGGCCTGGGAACAAGTTCCCAAACTTGATTCCGTTCAAATTGGTTTAATTCCTCTTACATAGCATCTATCAAAAAACTATCACTACATGCTTCATCAATAGTTTTGGGTTCTAGCTGTGAAATAAATGCAACACTAGAAACAATATCTCTACAGGATGTACGAGTACTTACTCCCTTGGTAATATCACCAATTACCAAGTCCTTTGGATGATTAGCTGTAAATTTCAACCTTTTTGCTTCATTCTGAAGGTAGCTGATTCCTGGATCTTCTCTAGGAGGTTCAACTAGTGCAGAGCTTGGTTGAGAATCAGCTGGAGTTGAGCTTGGTACAGATGTATCTTCGTCATTGTCATCAATTGTTATTTGATTCAATTCATCAAAAGTGACATTGATTGACTCCTCGATGATCATGGTACGTTTGTTGAAGACTCTGTATCCTTTGCTCTTGGCCGCATAACCTAAAAATATACCTTTATCGGCCTTTTCATCAAATTTTCCTAAATTGTCTTTTGTATTAAGAATAAAACATTTACAACCAAAAATTCTAAAGTATGAAACTGAAGGAATTCTATCAAACCATAACTCAAATGGAGTCTTCTTCGATTTGGGTCGAATTAGAAATCTATTGAGAACAAAGCAAGCTGTGTTGACAGCTTCAGCCCAGAAATATTTGGGTAGATTAAACTGGTTTAACATCACTCTGGCCATTTCGGTTAGAGTTTTGTTCTTACGTTCCACAACTCCATTTTGTTATGGAGTCCTAGGACAGGAGAACTCGTGTATAAAATCGTGTGTGTCACAAAATTGCTCAAAATCAGCATTCTCGAATTCGCCACCATGATCGCTTCTAATGCGAGTGATCATGTAACCTTTTTCATTCTGAACTTTCTTGCAAAAGGCGACAAATTCGGATAATGCATCATTCTTGCGTGTCAAGAAATATACCCACGTGTATCTAGAGAAATCATCTACAATTACGAAAGCATAAAGTTTACCTCCGAGGCTAGCAACTCTGCTAGGACCAAATAAGTCCATATGAAGCAATTGTAGAGGTCTAGTAGTACATACTGCATTTACTGACTTGAAAGTGGATCTGGTAGCTTTGTTCCTTTCACATTGACTGTAACCGAATCCTTCTTGAATGTAATGTCCGGTAAACCGCGTACTAGCTTCTTTGTGGATAATCTTGATATTGTATCCATGTTAGCGTGACCGAGTCTCATATGCCACAGATGACTCTCATCACTCTTGGCCATTAAGCATCTACCTGAAATGTTAGTTTCTTCTAACAAATAGAAAACATATATATTGTCTTCCCTGATACCTTCAAAGATAGTACTACTAGTTGAGCTATCAACTATAGTACATTTGTCTTTGCCAAAGTTGATGCCATAACCATGATCAGCTAGATGACTTATGCTGAGTAGGTTATGTTTCAACTCGGTAACCAGACAGACATCCTTAATTACAGGATAGGGAGACTTACCAACATCACCGATACCAATAATATACCCTTTTAAATTATTACCGAAGGAGACATAGCCTTCCTTTTTTTTCTTCGACAGTGTTGTAAATAGGGTAGCGTCACCAGTCATATGCCGTGAGCAACCGCTGTCGAGGATCCATTTGCTTCTAGCATGTGAAGGGTGTTCCACCTATAAAACAGTTTGCAGATGAAACCTTTGGTACCCATTTCTTGTAGGGTCCTGAATTGTTAGCTTTAGGTATCCAAGCATAAACATTTAGATCTACAAGCTTTCTCATTCTACATGCAGATGATATATGACCAATGAGGCCACAATAATGACATTGTGCATGTCGAGTGTTGAAAGCTGAGTGGTGTGCATGGTTGGTAGGTTTGGGTTTTCTAGTATAGAAGAAAGCATACCTATAATCTTGTTTGGGCTTAACCTTTTGGGGTAAAGGTTTGATAGGGTTAGGTCTGACAGTATTTGGCTTGGGAATGTTCCGATTTCTCGGTAAGTGACACGTGTTTGGGTAGGAAGCAGCAGGCTCAGGCTGTTTTCCTAACCTAATTTCCAATCTTTTGGAAGTGTCATACAACTTAGTATAATCAGAGGTAAGTGATTCCATTCTGATTTGTGCACATTGAAGACTTTTCTTCTCTATAGAAAGTTCTTCCTTGAGTTGGTCAATAATTTTGTCTTTCTCTTCAGATGACTTGGTAGTCTCGTGTAATAAGAGATTTATTGAAGAAAGCTCACCAGACTCACTAACATTACTTCTAACCTCAGCTAATAGGTCGGTAAGTCTACCTATTTTACCTTTGTACTCTTTGAGTACCTTCTTAGAAGTCTGATACTTACTACGCAGTTTTCTGTAATCAGTCATCAGGTCACTGAAGGCATCTCCTAATTGCTCAAAGGTGAAGTAATCATAAGTATCAACTACAGGTTCAGTAGGTACCTGATCGGATGCCATAAAGCATACGTTTGCAGCGTCTTCTGATTGTTCGTCTTCTGAGTCGCTGGCTTCACTTTCATGCCATATGCTGGTGTTGGCATATTTTCGTGATGTTGATCTCTTCAGGTTCTCTTTTTTCATATCTGTTGCTCTTCTTGCTTGATGATGAGTTTGTGGGACAATCCTTCTTCATGTGTCCCTTCTTCTTGCAACCATAGCAGACAGCATCTTCTTGGTACCAGTTGTTGCTGTTGTTCTCTTTGACTCTCTTCTCATGTCTCATGAATCTTTTGAACTTCCTTGCTAGGAGTGCTTGATCTTCAGCATCAGATCCACTGCTGTCTGAGTCATCTTTAGTAGCTTTTCTGTGCTGAGCCTTGAGGGCGATAGTCTTCTCCTTTGGCGCAGGCTCTTCAAAATCTTGTAGCTCCAGTTCATGAGTGAGTAGCTTACCCATTAGTACTTCGAGGGACAGAGTTGTGAGGTCGTTTCCTTCAATGATTGCAGTAGCCTTTGGAATCCAGTTCTTGGTGAGAGCTCGCAGGAGTTTGCGAATCTTTTCATGGTTACTGTAATCTTTGCCTAGGGAGGACAAAGGATTTACAATATCCAAGAATCTCTCGAACATTTGTGTAACTGTTTCGTTGGGCTTCATTTTGAACGCCTCGTACTCTTGAGTAAGTCTGCTGACTTCAGATTCCTTGACTTGAGTCGTGCCTTCATGTGTGACTTCGAGTAGCTTCCATACTTCATTTGCCGTTGTGCAGATAGATACCCTGTTAAATTCAGTTCTGTCTAAAGCACAAAAGAGAGCATTAATGGCACGTGCTTCAAGACTGGCCCTTTTTTTTTCTTCCTCTGTATATCTGCTATGGGGTTTTTCAACTAAAACTCCATCAACATTTATACGAGGTGGCTTTTGATAGCCATCAAGAACAATGGACCATAAATCAAAATCAAGAGATTTCAAGAAGAAACTCATCCGTGTTTTCTAATATGTATAATTTGTACCATCAAACAGTGGGGGTCTGTTTGTGGCCTGGCCTTCACTTGTGAATTTCACAGTTGCCATGTGTTGTGCTGTGATCTATATAACAGTTAATTAAAAAGAATAAATAATTGCACTGTTACCTTTGCTTTACCTGTAACACCCGCTCTGATACCAATTGTAGGAACGAAATAGTAAAGCGTAATACTCTAGAGGGGGGTGAATAGAGTAGGCAGCGGAATAATGCTAAATAAAAATGTTAGCAGCACAATCACAGAATATTAATCACAACTGAAATAATGTAAAGGCAAAGTTAAGAGAGCAAACGCAAAGACAGCGATGTATACTGGTATCCCTCTGTTGAGGACTAATCCAGTCGGTAGAACTCTTGCTACCAGTTGAATCCACTATTGGAAAAACTGCAAGTTTTCTTACGAAGTCCTTGTAACTTCTACAACGCGAGCTTTGATACGAAGAACTCGTCCAACTTCAAATGTGAAGAGGTATTCTTCAATCAAGCCTTCTGATTACAATCTCTCAGAAACTTCTAGACCGTACCGCACTGGCAAATTGACTAGAGGATTGTAACTGGCTTGGGATCTGAAATTGAAAGCTCTAGAAAACTCTTTAGAAGACTGAAAGCCTTAGATAGAGAGAAGATTGAAAGTGAATGAGTGAGTTGAAATGATCGAAATCCTTCTCTATTTATAGGAGTTCCAAAGGCAGACTTCTGTCAGAATTCGGGCAGAATTCGGGCAGAACTCTTTGAGCAAATCTCGGTCAAATCCGCAACTGCAGGAGGACCAAGTTCCAAAGATTCAAAATCACAACGGCCACTAACCAAACTCTGGCCGAACTTTGGCAGGGTTAGGTTAGGGTTTTAAAAATAGGTTTTGGTGATTTTTGAAAACCTTTTTGAAACCCTTTTTGAAAACCTTTTTGTAAATATTTTGATAGGTCATTTTAAAAATATTTTGAACTATTTTGGGGATAGCCTATTTGCCAGTACGACTCGGTGTACAACATATTCCTAGACTCAAATAAAATGAAAATTATATTGCATAGGAAATACAGACTCGAGTAGGCAAACAGATCTTCAGTCTTGAACGGAGTGGATAGCCAATCTTGCTTATGTCCAAGAAACCGAGATGTCCCAACTAGCTTTGTATATCTAGACAGAGTTTGATCAATTATTAAAATCAGGTTGACCATATGACCAATGGGCCAACATGATACATATTATTTAAAAGAAGAAATATTATTTCCTAAACTACTACATATACTTGTATAAACAAAAAAACTTTTTATAGTATTGAAATTAAATATAAAAGTTTGACTTAAACCTTGGCAAAATATTTATATACAACGTATTCACTCCATCGGTAGGAAACGAAAACTATTTATTCTTATATTTATCTGAATCTATAAATAAACATTTTATAAAGAACTATAAATATTTTGCGTATACTATACGCATGTAGCATACGAATGCCAACATAAAAAATAACACATAAAAATCAAAAATCTATAGTGAAATTTTAGGGGATTTACACAGATCGACGACCTATTCGACCAACTGACTGGAGCCAGAGGGTTTTCGAAGATCAACTTGAGATCGGGATACCATCAAGTGAATGTACGGAAGGAGGACATTCCAAGGACAACCTTCAGGACTCGTTATGGTCACTATGAGTTCCTGGTGATGCCTTTTGGTTTGACTAATGTGTCTGTTGTGTTCATGAATCTGATGAATAGAGTGTTTCACCAGTACTTGGACCAGTTTGTGGTCGTGTTCATCAATGACATATTGGTGTACTCGAAGAGCCACAAGGAGCACGGGAAGCATCTGTAGATTGTGTTGGAGATGCTGAGGAGCGAGAGACTCTATGCCAAGCTGAGAAAGTATGAGTTCTTTCTGGACCGTATCTCTTTTCTCGGACACATCATCTCCAGAGAAGGTATATCAGTGGATCCAGCGAAGATCTCATCCGTAGAGACCTGGCTGACCCCTACCAATGTCTCGGAGGTGAGAAGTTTTCTTGGACTTATCGGATATTATCAGAAGTTCGTAGAGAACTTCGTGAGGATTGCTGAGCCGATGACCCATTTGCCCTGCAAGGAGCAGGAGTTTATCTGGACAGAGAAGTGCCAGGTGGCATTCAATGAGCTGAAGAAGAGCCTTACCATAACACCTATTCTGACCATCCCATTTGGACCGAGAGGATTAGTGATCTACAATGATGCATCCGGAAAGGGATTGGGATGCGTCTTGATGTAGCACAGGAAGGTAGTAGCCTATGCTTCGAGGCAATTGAAGATTCATGAGAAGAATTATCCAACACATAACTTGGAGCTTACGGCAGTTATCTTTTCCCTGAAACTTTGGAGGCACTACTTGTATGGAGAAAAGGTAGAGATATTCATGGACCATAAGAGCTTAAAGTACATATCTACACAGAAGGATCTGAATTTGAGGCAGAGACAATGGTAAAAGCTAATGAAGGACTTCAAGATCGAGCTGTAGTACCATCCAGGGAAGGCTAATGTTGTAGTAGACGCTTTGAGCAAAAGGTCTATGGCGTACATGACGACTTAGAACCTCCTTTTGGAGGAGCTACGAGAGTTGGGGTTCGAGGTGATATTACCAAGGGCAAATGGCCAGTTGGCTAGTGTTCAAGTGCAGTCTTCGTCAGTTGAGAGGATCAGAGTCGCGTTGTAGACAGATGCCAGATTTTAGCAACTTCGACAGGGGACGAAAGCCGGTATGCAGACAGGACTACACATTCATGAGGACATAACTCTGAGGTGTGGAGATCGCCTCTATGTTCCCAATAGAGAGCTTTGTCATGAGCTAATGATGGAGGCACACAGTTTGTCATACTCCATTCACCCAGGAGGTACGAAGATGTAAAAAGACCTGAGACAACATTTCTGGTGTCATAGAATAAAATGAAAGATAGTCTGCTTTGTAGCCACGTGCTTGGTTTATCAAAAAGTCAAGGTTGAGCATCAGAGGTCAGCAGGAATGCTCCAACAACTTCCAATACCGGAGTGGAAATGGAAGCACATCATTATGGACTTCATTATGGGATTACCGAGGAGCCCGAGTGGGCGGGATGCAGTTTGGGTGATAGTGTACCGACTCACCAAGTCAGCTCACTTTCTACCCTTCAGAGTGGGTCAATCTACAAAAACCATAGCGGAGATGTATATGAGGCAGATCGTGCGACTTCATGGAGTACCGGTTAGTATAGTGTCTGGCCGATATTCAAGGTTCACATCGTACTTCTGGCGGAGCCTACATGAGAGCCTTGGAACCTGTCTGAAGTTTAGTATGTCGTATCATCCCTAGATAGATGGACAATCAGAGCGCACCATACAGATGCTGGAGGATATATTGAGGGCATGCATGTTAGATTTTGGAGGAACGAGGGAGGACCACTTATATCTAGTAGAATTCTCCTACAACAACACCTATTAGGGAAGTATCCAGATGGCCCCTTTCAAAGCATTGTATGTTAGAAAGTGTCATTCCCTAGTATGTTGGAGTGATATGGGCGAGAGACAGATACTCGGACCAGAGTTGGTGGTTCGTACAGTGAAGAAGGTAAAGGAAATCCAAGGACACTTGAGAGCAGCTCAAGATAGGCAGAAGCACTCGGCGGATACCTACCGTTGACCCCTGGAGTTTAAGGAAGGGGACCATGGCTTTCTAAAGATCTCACCCACCAGAGGTACTATCAGGTTTGATGAAAGAGGGAAGCTGAGTCCAAGGTAAATTGGACCTTTTGATGTGCTAGAATGGATTAGAGAGGTTGCCTACTGGTTATCTTTGCCGCAAACATTAGAGGGTATTTATGACGTGTTTCACGTATCTCAGCTGAGGAGGTATATGCCAGATCGTAGCCACATCCATGATTGCTCAAATATTATTGTCGGGCCGAGTTTGTATTATGAGGAGTAGCCAATGGAGATATTGGATCGAAGAGAGAAAGTTCTGCGGGGTCAGACCATCCCGATAGTTCGTGTCGCTTGGAGGCATCATGCGCCAGGCGAATCGACTTGGGAACGCGAGGATGCGATCTGTGAGCATTTTTCCCATCTCTTCGTGGGGCTAGGTATGCATGCATTATTATTCAGTTATTTCTATTTTGCTGATATATTAGATGTCTAAATTTTGAGGACAAAATTCTCTAAGGTGGATAGGTTGTAAGCCCGCTGAAATTTTAATTAGATTTTATTTAGATTAAATAGGGATTAGATACGTTTAATTATGAATTTCTAAGTTATTAATGAATTCCCACTTTTATTTTTGATTTTCATATTCACGTTGCCGTGACGTTTAATTTTGGAGCACAAGACTAGACGTTTTCTCAAAACCAACTTTACATGCATGATCTAGTCGAGACACTCTATACCCATGACCTTTGTGTCCCACATAAAAACACCTTCTTGTGTTTTATTTTTAACGCATATCTTTCCTGACACAAGACCCAATCTTGATTCATCCCACGTGGTCATATTTATTTTCGACTCGAATTGGGGACACTATTTCTACCCAAATCTGTCGACCCAAAATATGGACATGACCCACATTAAGCCTACTATACATATGACACTTGTGTCCCATTAAATTGAGCCCTCACATGCTACTTATTTACCCATGATCATAAATGACTAAATTAAGCCATTTATTGTACGAAGTCTGATTTTGACCCAACCCAACTCAACTGGACCCAACCCAAGTTTTGTGTCATTCCTCTTAAGAATACCTACACACACAATACCATCCCATTCCCACAAAACACCAAACACCCTAGCATAATTCACCCCTTAACCAAATGGATAACTCCTTAACCATAGATTAGGGACAAAGTTCTAATTAGACTCGTTCAAACCTTCATCATCCAAAATTAGCCTATTTTTGCCAAGCCATGAGATTCTTGGAGAAAGTTACATATGACACATATAACTCCTTGTCCAATCACAACACAATAACATAATTCCATTTTTTTGTAAAACTTCCACTCTCTCTCCTCCCAAACAATACTCACAGCCAACACTCTTTATCATTTCACACAACCACTCCTTTATTACAAATACTCTTTCTCCTTCTTTTCATTAATAGCAGCTTCTTCCTTAAATACCCCAGCCGACATCTCCTTCTTCCCCCCTAAACCCTAAACTCCATCACCTCTATTCCATCTTAACCTCAATTCCATCACCACTATCTCCATTCCATCGTCATCTTCTTCTTATCCACCTCCTCCCCTCCATCTTAACCCAACCGTCGACTTGCCACAACTGTTGCGGCTCCCGCTAGCGTCGAGTTGTCACGCATGCCTAGGTTGGCTGCCATGCTACCCCACGCAGAGGCGACCCCGAGCGGCCCCCCTCGTCGCTAGTCTGCAAACAGCTCATACGTGCTGTCGCGCAGGCATTGCCACGACCGTTGTGTGCGCATCCAACACTTTTGTGTGCTCACGTTGGCTACCTTCGACCACCCCCCACGCGGGCGACCCTCCAGGCAGGAATGCACCACTTCCCGAGCAACTTCCCAACTCTATGAAGCTCGTACGCGTGTGTTCCTGACATGTAATGGCTTCCTAACATCTCCACGTCGACAAAGCGTATCTCCGTCGCATCGTCAACCCTCTCCCGCATGACCACGCTATCATGGAGCACACGTACGACAGAGGTGGTCATCTTCTTCCTCATCTTGTATTTTTTTTTATTATATATGTGTGTTTCTATAGGTTTCATTAGTTGGACTTAGAAATGGTTCGGAGTTTGGGTGAACAAGCTCATGCATGGGACTTGGTAATGTGTTGCTACTACACAGCACGCCCATATACACCTCTCCCTTGTAATGTAATTGTAGGTATTTCATTGCCATGTTCCATTCACGTGTTAGAATAACAGTAAGTGTTGTTTCATGTGTTGTTTCATTTCCATGTTCCCTTCAATTAGGAGACACACATGCTTCCATATTCACTTGCCAAACCCAATATACACATATCACATATAATGACAGTAGCGAGGTTCAAGTCTTTTGTTATCATAGATGTACACATTAATTTTATCCTATCAAATTTAATACGAATCCTATGTAAGAGGTTGTGAATGCACTCTAGGCACAGTAGCTCTCTTTTTGTCACTTCATTATAACATATGCAAAACACCCATTTGTTCCCTATATAATATATATGCAACACATTAAGTATCATATATATATATAATATTGTATACAAGTTATATATAAATCCACACACATTTGTCAAATTTTTCTATGTATATCATATCATTCTCTTATATATTTTTTCATGTATATATACATATATACGTACATACGTATACGCAATATTATATGTGAATATATATATTTATACATAAAAAATATATATAATATATATATATATAAATATATATATATATATATATATATATATATATATATATATATATATATATATATATATATATATATATATATATTTAGTTGATTAGCTTATAGAGCTTCATGATCAAGTCATGATCACGAAGGTTTGTTTAGCGTATCGTAAGCCTTGGTTGTTTATTTGTAGGTCTTTGTGACGACACGATCGAGACAGGAGGGACCAAAGCTTTCCTTGCGTATTTCGGAGTTGCAGGCAATTATATCTTGCCTCGTATTGTCGTTTTATATATATTTCGTTATACTCTTGTTAGTATGAACTTCGTTTGATGAGCCCAGGAATTTCCTCGTGTGTAGTCGATGCTGGCATCGACAATTAGAGATACATACATGACTTAGCTCTAGACGACGTACCCTCAGTTGCGGAGTTGATATTATAACTTCCTTGACCATGACACGTCTTACGATACGGCACCAAGTGAGATCAAGTCATGGCACGTGCTGAAGCTCTCGACTAGCCATCAGTGTGAGTGGCACGTGTGACCGCATATATAGAGTAGTGATGGTTCTAGATAGCTGACTTTGCACTGAGATTAGATGTTTGGGTCGTGGATATTGCTTGTACATTTCTGGGCGGGGAAAACAACCAGTAGGAGTATGGGATCGATAGTTACATTATTCTAGTCTCAGTGGATACCCGGTTATGGGCATGGATATCGAATTATGCATCATACATACACTAGGGGATACGTCTGGCAGCGGCCACTAGCTATACGCTAGGTACGGTCGGGAGGTATACTAGTATTGTATGTTTACAACGGCTCGTCATCTGACATCGGCCCGTGACCCGATGTCGTTTCCTTATCTACCCACCCATACGTTCCAAAGTTGTTTTCATATGCATTCACTTAGACTGGTTAGCTCACCCCTTTATGTTTATTTCAGTTTTTACTTTATGGCATGTTCCTATTTGTATCTCGCTGTGTCCCTTGAGGACATGGTTCATTTCCAGATCTCGACGAGCATCTGTACTTGACGATTTACGGTTCCGAAGTTGAGGCGGGATACCTTGCAGAGGGCTATGAGGTATTCCCTGAGGACTTTCCTTGATTCAGGGGATGCTGTTACCTTGGCTGAGAGTTTCATTATCTAGTTAGCCATTGCTCTTGGCTTGTTATCTTCCCTTTCTAGTATTTTTATCCTGTTGTACTGTGGGATTGTTTCCACCAGACTTTGTATTTCCATTTTGTTCCACTTTGGATATTCAGACTATTTTGCATTTATTTCAATATTTTCCTTTATTATTTTTGTGGTTCAGATTTAGATGATTGCATGTTGATTGGTTAGTTACATTTATAGCGTAGTACACCTAAGTGAGTCTATTAAATTGGACAACTCACTCTAAGTTGTATCAGCTAGCCAGGTTATGTCCAAATCCATATATTTGGGAGTGGGGTGTGACAGTTTGCCAGCTTTAAAAGCTTAAAATTCTACGGACATTGAATCCAAAGGTAAATTGAAGGATCTCAATTATTTAGGAGAAGAAGAGAAAAACTTGTGTGGCATATAATATTGTATTAGTGGTTAACTCTTATCATATACAAGAATTGTAGGATAGTTTAACTACCACGTAAAGTAATATATTATAAAACTAAAGTGAAGCAAGTAAAGGATGATGTATTGTATAGTTGAAGAATATATAACAGACCATTGGAGTACACCTTAAGGAACCACAAAAGTATGGAATGTAGCAATATTTGATTGAGGGATTTAATATATTTAGAAACTTTAGTTTGTTAATATACTTGTTAGTCCTGAAATAAATCTAGATGGTAGAACGATCAAAGATATAGACCTCGGGAAAACAAGTTTGTTGTCTGTTCCTAGTAACAATCAGAAACTGAGACTGTTGTACAAACAAGTTTGCACTCTGTTCTGAGTATTAAGGACTTCGAAGACTTCAGTGCAAAAAATTTTGCTCTCTAGAAGAAATTGCAGCCAACCAAGAAGAAGAAAAAGAAGAAGAAAGAGGAGATTTCAATAGCCCTGCTGGGATGATGAAAATTACCGTTGCTCAAAGAAAGATTCGTCTTTATACGATCCGCTTCCAGGAGCCAGCAAGTTTTCCAAGAACCTCTGAAACGCTCGCTAGTCGACGTTTTATTACTCAAACTGGCTCCCTTTATTTCGTATTTTTGTGCATCTTGCAAAGGAAGCCGGGGGCTCTATATATATAGTGGAATGAGACTACACTTCTTCTTCCATCCGATATGGGACTAAAATACCAATACTCAAAAATAGATTTTGATATTTTAGATCATTTTGCAATTAGCAGAGTCGTGTGCTATTCTACGTCTACCCCCCTCATACACGCTCTTGCATGCACGATGCATCCTTGAGCCTGTGTCCGAGTCTAAGTCAGAACAACAAAAAGCAACATGCTTCCTTGTTGGAGTTAATCATTTTTCCTTCTAGGAAATACCCCCATATTGCACCTACATGTACCCCACCACACCCTAAGTGCATACCTCAACACATGCAAAGCATTATATTGAGATATCCACCTAGTGGCGTAGCCGATGTAGGACTATTTTGATACTAGTCTAGGCAAAAATACCAACAATCATCTGCATAACTCAATATATGTAGGTTGAGTGTTCCCCATAGTGATTGCCCATTATGTATAAGGATAGATATTACTTCGACTTGAATCTCCCTGCATGGTTCAAACAATAGTATATGATACAAGAATGGACTAAACCTTGAATTTTGTACTATAGCTACATTTTTTTCCAGCAACACAATGATAGTAATGTTCTTCCGGTTGCAAACTAAATGCCCTATGCCTACTTGGTTCGTTGTATGTATGTTGGGTGTCTTCAAGCTTACCCTCAAGAGAGGGTCTATATCTCTTTCTATACACTCTTGATGAGCTCTTTTAAGGAGTCTTGGCATGAACACTTTCGCTTTCTTGCAGTACTATGCCTCTATGACATGGCCCAAAGCAGAGGCTATACCTTATAGTGCCAACCTACCCAGCATAAAACCTTTTGCTTCTATTATGTCACTGTGACATGGCTCGCGAAGTCGAGGCTTTACCCTTTCTAGGTACCTTTTAGTGGTGTCATACCACTGTAACATGAGGTCCCACCTTTTTGTAGTGCTTCCTACCACTCTTCATTTTACAATACTATGACACTTGTCTATGTATGATGCTACGCCACTGTGACATGACTTGAAGATGAGGTTTTACCCTCACGAGGTACCCCTTGTTGGTGTCACCCTACTGTAGAATGGAGTACTATGCTTCTTTGTAGAGCTGTGCTACCCGTGTTTTCTGTAAAGCATGTTAAACATTCCAAACGCCCAAGCATCTATACAAAGAACAAACAGTAGACAACAGTGGTTCTTGGTTCGTAACCCCTCAAAGTTTCAAAGGACTACCTACTGTTCATGATATTCTTCTAGTCAATGGTCCTCCTTTGAACCAATAGCTAGATGCCTGGTAGATTTCTCCTTGAGCAAATAGCATAAAACATTATGATAGAATTGCAAATACATGATATCAGTGGTCCGTTAAGCCAATTTTCTTGCTAAGTCCTTGAACAACTAGTGCTTGAGACCTTGATGTATGGATCTGTCAGATTCTTTTGAGTCAGAACATCACCCACTGTAATAATCCACACTTGTGCTTATTCAGTGGCTTGTGCCCTAGACACCCAATTCTCTTCTTATTATTGAATAGATCATCTTATGCCACTGCTGTAGCCACTTGGTTGTCGTAATACATTGGCATCACCAAGATTTGTGCATCAACCATTAGAAGATCATGTTTGGTTGTCGCAATACATCGACATCATCCGAATTTTTGCACCAACTATAGGAAGATCGTTTCTGGGCTGCTGAAGCCATTCTACTTTATACCCGAAGCAATTTTGCTTCATCCCTACAGCTGACAGAACTCAAAGGTCCACAATAAGAGAATGGTCTGCTACTTCAACTTTTTGATATAGCAGCACTACCCTGGATCTACTTCTTTGACTTCAGCGATATATCGGATCCACTCATATAGAAAATATAATCTCCTCTTTTTCTCCTTCTAAGCACCAATTAGCATCACTGAAGCCTTCTATCCTTGCACGGTAACCGCTGTAGTGCATCTTTTCGAGTCCCTGAGAGATTTTCGATCACTTTTTTGTCGCTTTCCAAAGATCAACACTTGGATTGCTCATGAAATGACTCTACATGCCTACAACAAAAGGTATATCTGGCATCAGCTTTTGATCACACTTGTAATAGAGAATTGATCCCTGGAGATCCTGATATCTATAGCGTGTGAGAACCTTTCTATATAGTGAGATTGTGATAGAGCAAGCTCAACTCCCGTTCGAATTATCTAAATATGCATCTTCCATGTCCTTCATACAAAAACGTAAGGAACATCTTTGTTCTAGCAACACATCAGTATATCGTCCACATAGAGACAAATAATGATTCCTCTTTCACCAGCAAACTTCGTGTAATCATACTTAACAGTCCAGCTGACCATATAGCCTTTTGACCTAAAAAACTGGTCAAACTCCTCGAACCATAAATTGGAAGCTTACGTCAAATTGTACATAAAATTCACCAACTTGTAGCCTTTGTCTCCAAGATCTTGAATGATAAATCCATCTGGCTATTGTATGTGAATCTTTCATGTTATTTTCTATCCAAAAATACTATCTAGACATCCATCATTATACAACAGCTTACGAATAGTAGCCACGATAATCGTCATCCTAATAGTTGACATCTTAGAATTAGAGCATATGTGTTAACCTCACCAATCTATTATTCTTGAGCAAACCCTCTTGGCAACCAGCCTAGCCTCGAACTCATCATCAGTTCCTTCATCCTTTGTCTTCTTTTTCTCGAAGATTCGATAGGTTTAGCTTCTTCTAGCAGATTAACTAACACCCACTTGAAATTGGATGCAATGGAGTCAATATTACCATTGACTCACTTCTTCCAGAAGATCGCATCTTTGGTCTTCATCGCCTCATCAACCAACATGAGATAGGTGATAAAGTTATCTCTGAAGTCTTTCGACATTTTTACTCGATTTGCTAACTGCTTAGCGAATACTGGTTCAAGTATTTTCTCATCAACGACAACCACCTTCTGGACTACTCTTTCTTTGGAAGTACTTTGCTTCTTTGGCATCAATAATGGTCTCTGAATATCTGCGAGAAAAATTTTCTTGTCCCTAGCAAACTTGTCTTTAAAGAATTCTGCATTGCAAGACTCAACAATATGAATGATACAACATCAAAGGATCTCAGAGCGTAGCTTTCATCAGCTTATCCAGAAATATGGTCTTCTTGGTCTTCATCCTGACTTCTAAATCTTAATATCTGGAAGCTTCAAGTACACCAGACACCACCACACTCAAATGATATTCAAGTTAGGTCTGACCTTGAACCAGTGTTCATGAGAATCAGTCAGATATACGAATGGTACATTATTCAGCAATAAATGCAGTCGTACAAGAAGTCTATCACCGGAAGCATATTAGAATATCTGCAGTATAGATATCATCATCTCTGACAGCGTCATGATCTTCCTCTCTAAAACTCCGTTGGACTAGAGATACTACGCAACAGTCATTCCATAGCCAATTCTATCTTCATAGAAGAATGATGCTAATCCAAGAAAATGATACTCTCTGCCTTAATCAATATAAAACGAGACTAAAGAGAAGTCATTTCATAGCCAATTCTATATTCATTACAAAATGATACAAATCCAAGAAAAAGATATGCTTCATCTCAATCACTTCGGAGTCGCTAGTGTTGTCAATCGGCTAGACGTTCAGTTTCGCCCCTGAAGTCCCTGAACTTCTAGAACGCTCTCTCTTTCGATATAAGTACATCGAGAAATTATCTATGAAGGTATTAAATGCACTCAACCTGGCTTTGGTAGAGAATTGATGAAAGTCACACATTTCTGAGTATACCAACTCCAGAAAATATGTACTTTGGTACAATTGCTTGAACAATTCCTGACAGTCTTCGTACCTGCATAGACTTCTTATCCCTCCACCTACTTACCCCATATAATAGAGGTAAGGCATAGAATGGACATCTTGAGACTGCTATCACATAGCGCAACTCTCAATCCATTCTTTCACAACTCAATGAAAAAACTCCATTGACATACACAAAAGTTCGAACATCCCTTTAATACTGAACACCTATCCAAAGCATGTTACTGATGAGAACATAAAATGTTATATTTTTATCACTTAGTGACTAAAGGTACTCATTATATTTCTACTTTGATTTAGGTTGCAGTTGGAGAAACTATGTGCAAAATGGAGCTAAATTGTAATTCTGGACAATTTTGACACCTTTTACTAAAATGAGCATAACTTTCTCATCCGAAAAGCAATAGAGGTGATTCAAAAAGATTTGGAAAGCTAAGACACAGGGCTACAACTTTTAAATTTGTGTTTTTTACAAATCAAGCTACATCATGGACTAAATCATACTTGAAGTTGGGTCAAAGATGTTGTGAAAAAAATAGGAACCAAAATAACCATTTTCCTACTTATTCTATGACTTAGTCTATTTGGTTTGAGAAGTTGTAACATTTAGAGGATATGTGGGGAGATATTATGGGCTTGAAACAACTAATTTATGGGGTATAAAAGGGGGTAGAAATCATGAGAAGACAAAAACACACAACACGACTCTTCTTCTTCTTCTCCAACTTTTCTTTTAAAGTTTTGATGAACATGTGCGGCTAAAAGTCTTGTTGGTCGAAGTGTACGAAAGCCTTGGAATCAATAAACATGTGAGATCTAAATTATTTTTATATGTTTGATTTATAGTTTGAATATTGAATATTTTTCTATGCCAACTTTCATGATTGTTTTGTTTAATTACTAGGAGGCCTAATAGTTTATTATTCATTTCGATCTACCGCTAAATTATATATCAAATCCGTAATTGTTTGATGTTTCAAATTTGTGAAGCAACCATGATTTAATGAAATTCTTTGTTTTATTAGATCTTAGGGAAATTTTTTTGACAAAATTAAATACAACCGCTTGTGCTTGTATTGTTTTGCTTTATCGATCTTTTGTTCTTTAAGAAATTGCAAGATTAAATCTTTAGCTCTTGTCGAAGATTATTTAGTAATTAAAGTTAATTAGGTCGCTTGTGTCTAATTAACTAAGCCTAAAAGAGATAGAAAGATACTTCCAACGGTAAATATTCAAAGTATGATTTAATTTATGCTGGCATCGATGATCAATTTTATGATTTCCAATGGTGAATGTTCACTAAAACCAATATTCCTCCATTTGATTCATTTTAATACTTTAATTATTATTTTTAGCTATTCTTAAATTTTCTCTTATCATATTCAAGACCTCCCCCATCCTTATTCACATAGCATAAAATTTATACTAATTACTCTCCGTGGGATCGATCCTTACTCTCATACAAATCATTTTAAGAGTAAATGTTTTATTTTTGGGTGCCTACGATAGCACACCAAATTTTGTCGCCGTTGCCGTTGAGTAATTTAGTTAATTTTTGTGCTTTTAGTGATCTTATAAATTTTTTTTATTAGCAAATTTTTTTAACAGGATATGGCAGCCAATTATCAACAATTTGCCACTTGGCCAGATCTTCCATCTAGGTTTGTCAATGAGGTAAATGTTTCCTCTCTTGAACAAAAAATTGCTAGTTTAACTTCTCTTATTCATCAAATGGTTGTAGGTAACATGCAAACAACAATATCTTGTGGGATTGGTTTAGTACCAGGGCATACAACTGATATGTGCCAACTCTTCAAGATGAGTCAAATGAACAAGTGAATGCGAAATGTGGTTTTCCTGGACAGTCACAAATGAAGTATGATCCATATTCAAACTCGTACAACCCAGGGTGGGAAGGTAATCCTACTTTTGGCTATGGAAATCCACAATCAAATCAGTCCGCTAATCAAAATTGCTTAAGTTACCAGCAGTGCAAGCAACCATATCCCCATAAACTACAATAAGGCCAAACTTCTAACCCTGGTGTATCTTTAGAAGATATTGTTAAGTCTCTTGTCGCTAATAATTTTCAATTTCAACAGGAGACGAGGGCCAGCATCCAAAGTCTGAACAGTCAAATAAGCCAAATGGCTACAACAATTAATAAACTAGAGGCACAAAGTTTGGAAAAATTATAATCTCAAACGATAATAAATCCAAAAGAAAATTCAAGTTTAATCGTTTTAAGAAATGGCAAAGAGGTTGACAACCTAGTAAAGAAAGTGCCTACATCGCAAAAATAAGAAGAGGATATCAACGACGTTGTCGACACGAACATTCCAAATGACGATGTAGTACCATATGCCCAAGAAGTTTTTGAACTCAATATCAAATGTGGATTCGATATTTCCATTAGTGAGCATGTTGAGGAAGTGCATGCGGAGTTATCTTTGATATCTAATTTGTCGAAAACTGTAGCAGCATTCAATGATTTTCTGAAAATACAACTATAGAAGCATGAAAAATACAAGACTATGTACCCTACATGAAGAAGAATACTATGCGCCCACATAACCAAAAGGGGGCTATGCACCCACATAACCAAAGGGAGGCTATGCACCCACGTGATCAAAGAGGTGATATGTGCCCACGTTGTTTTCATGTAGATCAAACATGCACCCAAGTGTGGGCGCATAAACTTACTCCCACAATATACGCCCAAGCCAGCAGATCCCTACGACTCAGTCAACATCCACGATCAGTCGTTCACCGAAGCATACGGCCATGTCAGTCTTCACGGGCAATCGTGCACCGAAGTATACAGCCACGTTAATTCTACGTCAAACCCACGATCTACCCACGATCATCTAGTGTCCAAACGCCTATACCCTATGTGCCCAAAGGGGTGTTATACGCCCACAGTAAAATCAATGTATTTTCCTCCTGTAGGCGCATAACAGTCATTTCAGTACAAAACGACTATATATAGAGGGCGTCCCCTTCTACAAAAATATACAAAATGGAGAGCATTTCTAGAGCCAAATTGCTGCCCTTCTTGCTAGTGAGCCGAGAGTTAGCAATTTTTTTAGGTTTTCTCTCATGTTTGTAAATCGAAGTGTCAACGGAGTAAAGGAGCAACTGCCACTCGATCTCCATCGTCCCATTCTCCAGAATTCTTTTTGTACTCGGGGATCCTTAGTACAGGATCTCTCAGGCGTACTAGATTTGTGGTGACTTATTCCAATAAGAAAAGGATAGTGTTTTTTCCTCTTTTTTGTGTGTCCACAAAAATGGCGACTCTACTGGGGACTACCTTTTGCTCTGACGAGAAGGTGGTGATGCAATCTGATACCGATAAAGTGGGGAGCACTCAGAAGATGTTGATCGTGAAGTTCGATTAGCAGGCGGTTGAAGAGTTGCTCTTGAGGGATGGCCCTACTTCCTTAAAATCAGCAAAGCAAAACAAGTCTCGCAAGACTTAGCTTCCGAAGGCTCGTGCTGCATATCCTGCCAGTGTCATGTAAGATATACAACCGAAGGAGAACTCTGTCATGGGGGTGTATAACCCTTCCACGACAGCTCTCAACATGAAGAGAGCGCATACCGTTCCGGGCTCTACAAACCCAGCGACTTCCCTCTTGTGCAATGAACAACAGAGTGTTCAACACTCGAGACTTGACAAAGAAAAACATTACGAAGCCAAAAATCGAAGTGTTCAACGCTCTAGACAAACCCAGTGAGGCTCACAAACGAAGAAGGCAAAACTAGAACAAAACAACACTGTTTTCATAGCATGCGCCCAGAGCTATGCGTCCAAGGTAGTATGTGGGTACATAACTCTGGCCAGAGGACTTCTGTCTTCGATAGGCTATGCGCCCAGGGCCATGCGCCCTGTCACGACCCGGTCCCAATTTCTTGGGTCGAATCGGATCATGCACAGCCTGTACCGTTGTTGAGACGACGACAGTAAGCTGTATCACTAATGCAGGTAATCAACAACACACACTAATTGCCACAACATAAGATTTTGTTAATTAAAAACTTGTCCAACAAAAGTTACAACTGATAATAGAAATAGTCTTTTCAAACAACAACAACTGGAAATAGAAAATGACAACAGCTAAAAGATAGACTCATCATCTCCAAGATCAGCATTATCTGGTAGCACAATTGGATACAACTCAAGGTCATAGTAGCTACTTATCAGTAACTCTGTCTCATCAGTAGAACCTATTGGGGGTGGGAAATCCAGTCAGGAAAGGAGCAAAGTACACTTCATGATAATTCAACAATTGAAATAATAATAGAGTTATGCACTTTTAAACAATTTGAAATAAATAATTTTTCAGCAGTTAAATATTGTGATGTGAATAGGTAATGAATATGACCGGATTAGGTTGTACAGTTGCATCCTATTGATACGATATGGCTTATCCCCGTGTGTATGAGGGGTAAGCTAACACAGTCATTATTCTACTTTGGATGTGGTCATACTCATTACACTACTCCCCCAGTACCCAACAGTCGATCAGTCAATGCTCTCAGAGAGAGTTCCGTGTTGCATCGTGGTTTAAACTTGCAATAAAACGATTACTAAATAATTGTAAACTAACACAAAATATACTTGCCTTGGTTATGACTGGATTCGATGTTGATTCTGGGATGATGCTAGTACAATCCTCGAAACCTTACAATTTAGAATTCTTGTCTTAGTACCAATATTCAAACCATATCTAGGTGTGCTAGTTACAATCTCTAGTATTTATCCTAATCAAATTTTTAGGTTATTTACAACTCTACTTTAGAACGCTTATCGAGATGAGTTTCTAACTTACGAAGAAAAGTGAATTTAACTTTTTATTGGAAAAAATTGTATTTTCCAATTTATTTGATAAAACTTTGTATTTTATTATATTTATAAAAATAATTTTCTTTAAATGTGGAAAACGTAAAATTTGTTTAAGTAATAACTTGTAGTTTTTCCTAATTTATTTAATGTGAGAAAATAATATTGATTTTTTATAAAATAATTATTTTACTATTTTTACGTGTTTACGCCAACCACAAACCAGAAAAGAATAAAACTACACTAGCTTATTACAAAGCCACAGAAAGTAATAAAAGCTGGGCTTATGCCCTTTACAGACTTTTTACATAAATTTAAATAAGAAGAAAAATATTGGTTAGTGCTAAAAATTTCCTATAATTAATTATAAAATAAGACTAGTAATTAAATTAAATTAATTTTGAGTCTCATATTGGTCCAATAGTCAAAATAGCCAATGCCTCAACGTCCAGGTAAAACCGGTTTCGTTTGCATTTTGCTAAGGGCCCATTGACCGATATGGTCGTCGCCCAAAATCCATTTTATAAAATATTTCCGAAAATCGATTAGAAATCCATTTATAAATTTTATAAATTTCGGCAGCATTCCTTCTATTTTCGGGATAACCCAAAACTGGGAAAATACCAAAAACACAACCAGTAAAATTGTCCCAAACCAGGAAAACCCATAAATAATTCCAGAAGCTATTTATATAAATTGTAATCCACATAAACATTCTCAAAAATATTCTGAAAATCCAAAATAGGATCGGAACATCACTGCAAATAAAATATCATTCGGAAAAATTTGAATTAAAAACTAATCCATAAATCCCAAGAATTTTTCGAGACAATCTCGAAAATTCTGAAATCAACCCGTCTGAAACAAATTTCCAAAAATCTGAATTTAAACGAAAATTCCGAACACGGAAAGTTTCCTGAATCAAATCTCGAAAATTCCGAGAATTCGATGAAACCACATAACCAATATGGTTTCGGGAATTCTGAAAACCAAGACGTAAACCAAAGACCGAATTCCCGGGGAGGAATCGGGGACCAAATCTCATCATAGACTATAAAAATGGAAACGACAACGGAATTATACCTTGTTGCTCGGCTAGAGCTCTCAGGTGAAATAAAGAAGAAAAATCCACGTAGACAGCGGAATCAACTCAGAACAGTACGCACGAGAATGCGGGAACAACAGATCGGGTCCCGAAGATCGTCGTACAGGAACGACTCTAAAGCAGAACCTGCTGGGACAGAGCCGACAAGGCTTGAGGTCATCGAAGAGAACAGATCGGGCCCAAGGGACTGGATCCAACTACGGAGGAGGCGTTGGATGGAATGCCGGAAGGAGGCGGTCGGCTCGAGGGAATCCGCGCGGCCAGCGGGGGCACGCTCAGGCGGAGGTATTGCCGACGGAAGGTCGCCGGGGTGGGCGGAGCCGCTCGGTCGGCCGAGAGTCGTCGGAAAAGCGATGCCGGTAGACTAGGGCTCGGGTTAGGGCTTTGGGGAAATTTTGGGAAGTGGGTTTGGGAGAGTGGTGGAAAGATTGGAGAAGGAGATGGGTTTTATATAGGAAAAATTTTAGGGGTTTCGAAAGATTGAAGAAGGAGTCAACGTTAGGGAGCCGAGGGTCGACCGAGAGTCTCGGAGAGGAAAAGCTCGGCCATTTGGCCGTTTGGAAAGGAAGAGTCTCCTTTCCCTGCAGAAAGAGAGTATTAAATGGATTAAAAGAAAGTTTAAAAGAAAAAGATTCTTTTCTTTACTGTTAAGAAGGAAGGATAAATAGTTAAAGAATGAGAGTTGTTATTTATATAAAAAAACTAATCTTTTAAAAACCGAGTTTGGGTTCGGTACGGAAACCGAGTACGGATTTGGGTCAGACCTTGGACATAGGATCGGGTCAGGCCAAAAATCCATTAATTAGTTAAAATAATATTTATATATATGGTTTTGGGACGGGTCAGGACCAACAAAAATCCAATTTTTATTTATTTTGAAAATAATAATTTTTAATTTAATTATAAATAATAATTATTAACACTAAAAATTTATCTAATTAAAATTACGGGTTTTGTCTAAACTCTAAAATTCCTGAAAAATGCATTTTCCTAAATTAACAAATGATTTATATTTAGCTAATTGATTCAATTAATGAACTGGAAATTTACGGATTTCACAACCTTCCCTCCTTAGAAAATTTCTTCCTCGAAATTAAAGGATAGGTTAGGAATTAACTCTGGTCTCAAACAAGTACGGGTACTGCTCCCGCATCTCATCTTCTCGTTTCCAAGTAGACTCGCCTGGGGAATTGTGTCGCCACATGATTCTGACTATGGGCGTCACGGAGTTCCTGGTTGTCTTTTTGCCTCTGTCTAAAATTGCCACTGGCTTCTCTGGCACTGTAAGGCTGGGTCCAATCTCCAGCTCTGAATGGCCCAAGATGTGGCTCGGATCCGGGATGTAGCATCTGAGCTGTGAAACATGGAAGACATTGTACACGCCGTCAAGATTAGCTGGTAGAGCTAATCGTTACGCTACTTCTCCAATTCGGCTCAAAACTTCAAATGGGCCGATGTATCTGGGACTCAACTTTCCAGCTTTGCCAAATCGGATAGTTCCTCAGGTGGGTGAAATCTTCACAAAGATACTATCTCCTTCTTCAAACTCCAGTGGTCGACGACTGCTATCAGCCCAATGCTTCTGCCTGTCTTGGGCAATCATGAGCTTGTCCCTGATCACCTTTACCTTCTCTGCTGCATCAGTCACCATTTCAGGTCCAAGCAATACTCTTTCTTCTACGTCGTCCCATGCAAGTGGAGTGTGGCAACTACGTCCATAAAGTGCTTCAAATGGTGTCATACCGATGCTAGCTTGGTAGCTGTTAATGTAAGAGAACTCTACCAAGTGCAAATGGTCTTCCCAAGACCCTCCAAATTATAAGACGCAAGATCTCAGCATATCTTCTAGCGTCTGGATGGTTCTCTCCGATTGTCCGTTAGTTTGGGGATGGTAGGACGTGCTGAACTTTTGTTTTGTTCCTAAGCTGTCATACAAACTCTTCCAAAAGTGAGAGATAAATCTAGTATCTCGGTCAGATACAATACTTACCGGCACTCCATGAATCCGGTAGATGTGTCGCATGTACAGTGCTGCCAACTTCTCGGTGGATAGACCAACCTTGAAGGGGATAAAGTGAGCTAACTTAGTCAGTCGGTCCACAATAACCCAAATGGCGTCCTTCCCTTCTTGGGATCGAGGCAATCCTGACACAAAGTCTATCGTTATATGCTCCCACTTCCACTCCGAAATGTCCAGCAGCTGTAGAAGTCCTGCGGGTCTCTGTCTGCTAGCCATCACTTGTTGACAAATCAAGAATCTAGCCACAAATCTGGATACATCCTTCTTCATTACATACCACCAAACAATGGTACGCATATTCCGATACATCTTGTTAGCTCCAGGATATATGGAATACTGCGATCTAGAAGCATGGAAAATACTAAAGAAAATGACTCATGCGGCCAAAGAACCCCATGCGGATCAGCAAACTCATACGGCTGAGGGAGTCATGCGGCATAAGGAGCTATACGGCCCGAGGCATTCCATGCGGCTCAGAAGACACGTGGCCTGACAGTGCTCCCCTCCGACCCACGCTGCATTAATTGCTTTGACGGCTGACCCCTCTGAAAAGTTGACAGCCCTGACACAAAAATAGGTAATTATGACTCTGTCATAATGATGAATCTCTAAGGAAGAGAAAAGATATCTCTGACACAAATCCCCCGAGAGCCATAAAAATGCCACGTGGCCTTGCCACGTGGGCGTTCGTATGCGGCTCGAGCAAAGAATATCTCATGCGGTTCAGAGGGAATCTGTCATATGCGGCTCAGGCCAAGAAAGCCTCATGCGGCTCGAGCAAAGAACTTTTCATACGGTTCAGAGTGAATCTGTCATATGCGGCTCAAGCCAAGAAAGCCTCATGCGGCTCGAGCGAGGATTTTTCATGCGGTTCAAGAGGATCATGTCCATGCGGCTCAGGCGAATATGTACCTATGAGGCCCACAAGGATTACTCCCCTGTGGTTCGAGGGCTCAAGTGAGGGCCACTGCCCAGACAGCCCTGACACGTGGGCTTAACCATATGCGGCTCAAATTCATATGCGGCTCACTCGTCATGCGGTCCAGATCCCCCCAGTAGCTCTTAGGACACGTGTCCTAAACCGATTAATTCCTCAGATTTGCTACCATTAAAGATTGGGTCAAATCCCAATAATCTGGGACACGTGGCAGAAGAATAGATCTAATTTATTCGCAGATATCAGAAGATCATTATAAGGAAGATTTATTCCAATCAGTATTAATTGCTAATGGGATTTGGTGTAATCTACACCTAATGGCTCGGATTCGTCACAATCAGAAACGAACGGCCTGGATTGACCAATCCCCAGGCTGCCACCATCGCCATGATGTAATCATTGGGAACCCTAATGATCACATCCCACTATTATAAATAGCAGGGTGCCATTCCCTTGCGAGAGGAGATACGATATCAGAGAGAAATACGTATATACAGAGAGACTTTCCCCCATAGTCAGAGAGAAAATACACAGAGAGAGAGAAGCCCAGAAGAGCAACAGAGGAGCAAGAAGAGCATTTCTTCATCAACGCCAACCATCTTTTCACAAGGAGCCAAGGCTGCATACCGATCATCCAAGGAGTAAGGCAGGGCTGCCGTCGCCTTCCCGAGCCTCTATCGTCACCCCTCTGAATCTAAAATAAACAATTGTACTTAGACTGCTGTACCTAGGTTTTCGTCCCTAGGCTTTCTTCGTACAAGCGAGTTTGTAACGTGAAGTAAAAGTCCGGTCCTCCGATAATTGTTCTGTTCTTTTATATTTCATGGCAAACACGATGGCGACTCTGCTGGGGACTAACTTCTCTACGGCTGAGGAGTTGGTGATGCAATCTGATGCAGCCAAGCTCGGCTCCACGTAACAAAAGATGGTCGCCCGGTTCGACCAAAAGGCGTTCGAAGAAATGCTCTCCGACAAGAGCACTGGCCCGGTCTAGAAGCGAGCCCGCACAAAGAAGGCCCGTAAAGAGTGGAGACCCCGATCCTTCATTCCTACTGAAGCTCTTGCGGAGACACCCTCTGTTGTTCAAGACGGCGAGCAAGATTTCCCTGCGACCCCACTTCAGATCGTAGACAACTCTGCTATCCCCAAGTCCGGCAGAAGAAAACACTATGATGCTGGACTTGCAGGGGCAAAGAGGAACTCTATGCGTTCAGAGCCGAATAAGGATGTTAGCCGCAGGGAGAAAACTCATGCGGCTACATCAGCCAGCCGCATGAAGAAAACTCATGCGGCCACAACTGTCAGCCGCATAACTTATGCGGCTACAGCTGCCAATCACATGGATAAAACCCATGCGGCCAGGAAAGCCAATCGCTTGCAGAAAACCCATACGGCCACAATTACCAACCGCATGCGACCAGCTTGCACGGTCGTGGCTCCTAGCCGCACAAAAACAATTCATCCGACGGCAGAAGACAACCGCATGCAGACAGCCTGCACGGTACCCAACCCTAGCCGCATAAAGTCCATTCCACGCTTCTCATGATCAGTCTTCGACCGTCTCTTATGCGGTCCTGACCCTGATAGTTCTCTGGATGATAAGCCAGACTCTGTGGCATTCAACTTGGACTCCTCCTATTACGTACCCGCAAGTGCTAAAAGGAGGAAGTCTAGGGCAGCACGGGCTCATCAGGCCCAGTCAGCTGTTCCAACCTCTGACTATCGAGGCATCCCGTTGATTATCATATGGGCCTCGAATGGGAAGTTGTATACAACCGCTCGAGTCCAGCCCCCGGCGGCAAACGGACAGAGTGGTTCCTCTGACCTGCGGGAGGCGATCCTCCACAAACACAAGGAAAGAGAAGGAGTATCGACGTGCAAGAAGTCCTCTCTTGGACATAGTTGTACCCAAATCATGCTGTTGCAACAACGCGGCAGTGACGGACGATCGGCCATCCGTCTTCCAAAGACTACAGCATCAGAGCTCAGAAGATGAGGCACCTCCTCTTGTCTCCTGCAATTCCGCTCAGAAGATCCCCGCTGAAAGGAAGGGGAAAAAGACAAGCATCTCCAGTCCCAAGATATCAACCACTACAGCTAAGAAACTGTCGTCTAAACGGTTGTCTTCCACCGGAGTATTCCAACACACGCGTTCAAAAATGAAATCTGCTGCATCGCTGGGGGTTGGGGGTAGCACTCCTCCGAACATCCACAACAATCCGATATTTCAAGGAGCCGAGCCCGGGGAAACGACTCTCCCATCAGGTACGACAAGCACCGATGTCCCCGAGGACATCCATGACTCTCAAGACAAAGTAAATTCTGAGGCTGGGGGTACTGTTCCCTCCGAGTCCGAACCAGAAGACAATATTCCCACATATCCCGATGACTTCTCGGTACATGGGTATGACTCAGAGGGCACATCCTCCACCGTTCCTTCCATCACTCCTCATGTAAGGACGGTGTTCATGACGGACAGCAATTGTAAAACCCCTAAATTTCTACTGTATTTTTTAATTTTTTGGTACTGATTTAAAAATTTGTATTGTACGTCGCATAATCGTATTGTACGTCACGCGCGACATTTTGAATTTTTCGAAATTGCTCGACGAGTGCGAATATGTGCGAGCGTACATATTTTTAGAAAAACAATTTTTGTTATTTTATAGTTTCAAAATAATATATGTAATATTTCCTATATTTATGATTTATTTATGTAAAGCCTTTTATTTAGAAGAATTAATACTCTTAGTGCATGCACATATTTTATAAATATGTTGCTAGTTTATTTTAAATAAAAATAGAACTTTCGAGATTTATTAATATTAGTAATTTATTATTCAAAGATATTTAAAAATATTTATTATTTTCGAAATTATTATTATAGGTACTTTTGAAAAATATTTTGGAAGTTATTTTGGCCATTTAAATCATGATTTGAATCTATGGATCTATTTAAAAAGTTAATATTTGAAATTTGATTTAGTCCATTGATTTTAAACCAAGATATTTAATTTGATTTAAATTGAAAAATTTATTTGAAATTAGATTTGAAATTAGATTGGATTTGGATTTGATTGTTTTAAATTAGTAGATGATTTATCTACTTGGGTTTCAAATATTCCTAGTCCATATCTAATTGGGAATTCCCACATCCTATAAATAGGCAGGTACTCCTCCAACTTTTTTTTCATTATTCATCCACCAACTCCATAAACAAATTGTACGTGCCTCTCCTTGGTTCTTTCTTTCTTTTCGATTGTTTGTCTTCTGTAAGAAGACAACATATAGTTATATTTTTATTTTTTTATTAGTAATTATTAATTATTTATTTAATTATTATTGTTTCTGTTTCTTAGTGGTAGGTTAGTATTTTATTATTATTATTATTATTATTATTATTATTATTATCTTTTATTTTATGGTTGTTTTATTATTATTATTATTTCGTTTTTGGTTGGTAATGTGTTATCAATCAGATTTTTGTTTTGGTATCTATTTCTCTTGGAGTATTATTATTATCATTATTTTTATATATTAATATTAGGATTATTGATATTATTACTATTGATTATGATTACTATTTTGATATTGGTTATAATTGCTAAGCATCATATTTAATATTTTACTATTATTATTACTATACTTTTCGTAACTAATATTATGTTATCATTAGTTACTATAAATAACTGATTTTTGCGTAATTGGGTATCAACAATCTTTTCAAATTATTTTGTAAAATATGGGTATATAGTTATATAAATATTATATTTGGTTTGGCTTATATTTCAAAATATGGTTTTAAAATTTTAAATAAAATTTCTAGATTATTAATGTTCATTTAGAAACATTTTGACCTGTGAAAATATAGTTTTCTGCCTATAATTTCAAATTTGACAACTTAGAGTTTTGTCGAAAACGATTTTTGACTTTAAAGTATTTCTTTTAAACTCAAACTAGTTTTCGATTATTATAAATAGTTTTCGAAACTCGTATATATATTGTATATAAAGTTTTCTTTGATTATCATCCTATTCCTTTTATCCTATTCCCTCACAAATTCTGCACAACCCCCTGTCCACCCTAAACTAATTTGACCCTTCTGAACCCAATAAAACTGTATGTGCCACCATCCGAGGTCACCATGTATAGTTGTTGCACCGAAGTCGCAGATCGTGCCACCGTGATCATCGCCGCACACCGGACGCAATATCAGGCAAGACACCTTGCCATTAGCTGTTTAATTATTTTAGCTCATATTTCATATATTACTTATTTTCTTTATGCAAAATAAACTGTGATACATGGCATAACTGTTCATTTATATTTTTTGCTGTGTATTATTTTTTTCTCACATTAAACCTAGATTTAAGGGACCACCTTGTGTGTCGCATTCATTGGCCTTGACACGTTGTAAACACGATGTTGTGTGTCGCATGTAGCACACGGAAGTGCGTGATTGGCTGGCCACCAGTACGTACAAGCCGTGCGATAGGAATAACCGCTAATAGAGGTTGCATGCTAGTTTGACTTAGCGTTTATAGTAGTTTGTGTTGTGGATACAACACAGTAGGCATTGGGCGGGGAGGATAATTCCTTAGCGTATGGGCTTCGATGCACTTCCCTTGTGACCCGGACTCTCCGCTGGAGATACGGGGTTGATGACCCATGATTACTGACTGCCACTGACGATTCTGCGGAACGTCATGCTCTTCCTGCTGGGGCCTCTGGTGCCCAAGAGGGGACTATGCCGATCCTATTTAGCCAGGGCCCATACGTAGGAAGGATTGTTCTTAACAACATTTCACTTAGAATGGTAGGCTACCCTATCCGTTAGGTACGAGTACTTTTGGTTTGGGTACTTGTATCTGACCGTGGCTTGGAACAATAACTTGTTGCGGATTAGTTCGTCACATCTTGTCCTTGTTTGGTTGTAGGTGTGACTTACTACTTCGATGAGAAGGTATTGAACCTTGTTGGGGTCCGGATACCATATCGAATTCTTAGCACGGGAAGATACGTTACCGTGAATTAGTTTACCATCTCCTGTCCTTGTTTGGTTGGGGGGATGGTATGCTCGTTCAGTAGGTACGTATTGGACTATGTTATAAATTTGATTTACTTATTTATTGAGCAATATTTATTCAGTTTATATGGCATGCTATTATGTGTCTTGTTACGTCCCTCTGAGGACCTGGTTGTCTTGCCAGGTGTGTGCTATTGTCTTTCGCAGGTGCTTTAGCTCTAGCCGTGATCTTCGCTACTTCTTCGAGGATAATTGCATTTGGATCGTCTTCGCTTCGCTCGCCACTCATTTCATTTTCTATGTACTTTTCTTTATTTTGTTGGTAGTGAATTTGTCTCCGCCCAACATATTGTATCAAGATAAATTTATTCTTATTATATGATCTTTTATTCTTTTATTCTTGTGTATGAGATTAGTTATGGTTCTATTGTATTTTACAGCTTATGAATTTATACGAGGCTTCCATATATTAGAGTATACTTCGTATGAATACAGCTGGCATGTCTACATTCCTAGTCCTATGTATTTTGGGACTGGGGCGTTACATGTTTTTGTGGTGGCCCATGCAGGTCAAGATAAATTGTTTGGTTACTTTACCGTACCAAGCAAGCCTGCGTATGGGTTTAGAAGTCTAGGATCTCATCCACATACTTGACCACTTTCTTCAATCAACCGTTTGACTCATCGATTGCATCTTGCTTGATTCCTTCTATCATTATCCTTCCTTCGTGCTTACTAGAGGTTGACCCTATTAGTTAGCTGTCCCAAACACCATTAGTTTAAATTAAGTTGGGTAGAATACCTTATGAACTAGCAATCCCTTTGACCTAGTGACCTATAGTAGCAAGCTTATTTAGATACTAGAATCTAGAGGACCTAACCCGTCTAGCCAACCAAGGACTTGGACAAGAAGACTATAGGACGACTGTATGCCCTAGAATCATTCTACCTTCCTAAATCTTAATCTCTCGTGCCTATGTATTTACCATTTGAGTAAATGATGCTAATGTAGCCTAGTTTTTGCAAGCTTATCTTTTATCGAGCTTGTTTCACGACATATGTTATTGGAAGATATTCTACTAACATGTTGTCTAATCAGAACCGGTGTATAATGGTCTGATCAACCAAGTGCACTTTGGTTCGCTTTTGCCTATTATTCTACGTGGATGGGGACATAGTTGAACTTGCCCTCTAGAGTCTCATCCACGACTGCCTTGACAATTCCTTTAAAATTATTCGATCGTCTTTGAATCACGTATTTCGTATTCAATAACGCCTCCTTCGAACTCTAGATTGCTTTCGCCTTCACCTATTTAAGAAAGACGAATGCGCTGTACTTGAAGTTCCCCTAGCTATCATATCTCTTGGGACCATTAACACTCAATGTTGCCATATCTTGTCTTGAACTACTCGACCTTTCCCTCGGCCCTAATCCTACAATCTTGACTTTCTAATCACTTGAATTTAGGAGTGATTACAATCGTCTCTTAATCGTATCCTCAACCTAGACTACGACCATATAAACTTAGAACCCTTCTATCTACCGTTGTGCCCTCTCACCCCCTACTAATTCTTAATTTCGAGGATGAAATTCTTTTAAGTTGGGTAGGATGTAAAACCCCTAAATTTCTACTGTATTTTTTTATTTTTTGGTACTGATTTAAAATTTTGTATTGTACGTCGCATAATCGTATTGTACGTCACGTGCGACATTTTGAATTTTTCGAAATTGCTCGACGAGTGCGAATATGTGCGAGCGTACATATTTTTAGAAAAACAATTTTTCTTATTTTATAGTTTCAAAATAATATATGTAATATTTCCTAAATTTATGATTTATTTATGTAAAGCCTTTTATTTAGAATAATTAATACTCTTAGTGCATGCACATATTTTATAAATATGTTGCTAGTTTATTTTAAATAAAAATAGAACTTTCGAGATTTATTAATATTAGTAATTTATTATTCAAAGATATTTAAAAATATTTATTATTTTCGAAATTATTATTATAGGTACTTTTGAAAAATATTTTGGAAGTTATTTTGGCCATTTAAATCATGATTTGAATCTATGGATCTATTTAAAAAGTTAATATTTGAAATTTGATTTAGTCCATTGATTTTAAACCAAGATATTTAATTTGATTTAAATTGAAAAATTTATTTGAAATTAGATTTGAAATTAGATTGGATTTGGATTTGATTGTTTTAAATTAGTAGATGATTTATCTACTTGGGTTTCAAATATTCATAGTCCATATCTAATTGGGAATTCCCACATCCTATAAATAGGCAGGTACTCCTCCAACTTTTTTTTCATTATTCATCCACCAACTCCACAAACAAATTGTACGTGCCTCGTGTCCGTGTTCCACCATCAAATTCTTATTCCAATTTATTTACAATTACATTATTTTCTTCCGTAACGGACACCCCCGACACAAATGAAAATCCTAACCCTATCCCTAGCCCGATCTATCCCGATCCCGGTCGTCCCCTTCACCACTGTCTTCCCCAACTCCGCTACACCCGGCCACCCGAACAACCCAGCTCCCATCACGACCACCACCATCGGCCAGCAACCCAATCACTGCCACCACCATCGCCACAACAATCGTCAACTCCCATCATCACCCCACAGCCCTCTCCACTATTTCCCAGGACACAGCCATCGCCACCGTCGGCCATGGCCACGGGGCAAAAACCCGACGCCAATACCACAACCACCCCGGCCAACGGCCGCACACCCGACCGCGGCTACTGCCACAGCCGTCCCCGCTCCCTGCTACCATCGACCAAACCCCCACCAGCACCAGCGTCACCCCGCCATCTCCCCATCACCACCAAAAAGAAAAGAAAAAGAATTTAAAACCCATAACCCAACTCACCTCGCCGGAGCTCCGCCGGACGAGTCCGAACCCGCCGTCGCCGTGCAGACCATCGCCGTCCACCCATATCCACTCCGCCGCGTACGCCGGTGACGTCCCCACCGCAGCATCCACCCGCTGCCGACCGCACGTCCCGACCTGCCAAGCCCCGGCCGTCAAAACCCTGTCCTCCGCCCTAGCCGCCGTTTTCTCTCCGGCCGCCCACCGAGAAATCCCCAAACCCTCCGTCCAATCTCTCGTTTCCCTCGCCTCCTCCTCCTCGCCTCTTCCGACCGCACTCCCCCAAGCCTCCCGCTGGACCGCCCTTCTTCCTCCGTCTCGACGTCGTGCCCGAGCATCCGCCGGCGTGGATCTCACCGCTGACTTCCCCCAAAACCACCGTCGCCTGCCGTCTCTGCCCATCGTCACCTCCGCTCCCATTCTCGCCTTGCCGCCGACGAGCAACGGCCTCTGCCCTCCCTCTCCGACCGCCACACCGCGCGCAGCCCGGCCAAAACCCCCGGTCGACCAAATCCTTCCCGTTCCTCCATGCCTCTCCTTGGTTCTTTCTTTCTTTTCGATTGTTTGTCTTCTGTAAGAAGACAACATATAGTTATATTTTTATTTTTTATTAGTAATTATTAATTATTTATTTAATTATTATTGTTTCTGTTTCTTAGTGGTAGGTTAGTATTTTATTATTATTATTATTATTATCTTTTATTTTATGGTTGTTTTATTATTATTATTATTTCGTTTTTGGTTGGTAATGTGTTATCAATCAGATTTTTGTTTTGGTATCTATTTCTCTTGGAGTATTATTATTATCATTATTTTTATATATTAATATTAGGATTATTGATATTATTACTATTGATTATGATTACTATTTTGATATTGGTTATAATTGCTAAGCATCATATTTAATATTTTACTATTATTATTACTATACTTTTCGTAACTAATATTATGTTATCATTAGTTACTATAAATAACTGATTTTTGCGTAATTGGGTATCAACAATCTTTTCAAATTATTTTGTAAAATATGGGTAGATAGTTATATAAATATTATATTTGGTTTGGCTTATATTTCAAAATATGGTTTTAAAATTTTAAATAAAATTTCTAGATTATTAATGTTCATTTAGAAACATTTTGACCTGTGAAAATATAGTTTTCTGCCTATAATTTCAAATTTGACAACTTAGAGTTTTGTCGAAAACGATTTTTGACTTTAAAGTATTTCTTTTAAACTCAAACTAGTTTTCGATTATTATAAATAGTTTTCGAAACTCGTATATATATTGTATATAAAGTTTTCTTTGATTATCATCCTATTCCATTTATCCTATTCCCTCACAAATTCTGCACAACCCCCTGTCCACGCTAAACTAATTTGACCCTTCTGAACCCAATAAAACTGTCTGTGCCACCATCCGAGGTCACCATGTATAGTTGTTGTACCGAAGTCGCAGATCGTGCCACCGTGATCATCGCCGCACACCGGACGCAATATCAGGCAAGACACCTTGCCATTAGCTGTTCAATTATTTTAGCTCATATTTCATACATTACTTATTTTCTTTATGCAAAATAAACTGTGATACATAGCATAACTGTTCATTTATATTTCCTACTGTGTATTATTTTTTTCTCATATTAAACCTGGATTTAAGGGACCACCTTGTGTGTCGCATTCATTGGCCTTGAAACATTGTAAACACGAAGTTATGTGTTGCATATAGAACACGGAAGTACGTGATTGGCTGGCCACCAGTACGTACAAGCCATGCGATAGGAATAACCGCTAATATAGGTTGCATGCTAGTTTGACTTAGCGGTTATAGTAGTTTGTGTTGTGGATACAACACAGTAGGTATTGGGCGGGGAGGACAATTCCTTAGCGTATGGGCTTCGATGTACTTCCCTTGTGACCCGGACTCTCCGCTGGAGATACGGGGTTGATGGCCCATGATTACTGACGGCCACTGACGATTCTGCGGAACGTCATGCTCTTCCTACTGGGGCCTCTGGTGCCCAAGAGGGGACTATGCCGATCCTATTTAGCCAGGGCCCATACGTAGGAAGGATTGTTCTTAACAATATTTTACTTAGAATGGTAGGCTACCCTATCCGTTAGGTACGAGTACTTTTGGTTCGGGTACTTGTATCTGACCGTGGCTTAGAACAATAACTTGTCGCAGATTAGTTCGTCACATCTTGTCCTTGTTTGGTTGTAGGTGTGACTTACTACTTTGATAAGAAGGTATTGAACCTTGTTGGGGTCCGGATACCATATCGGATTCTTAGCATGGGAAGATACGTTACCGTGAATTAGTTTACCATCTCCTTTCCTTGTTTGGTTGGGGGGATGGTACGCTCGTTCAGTAGGTGCGTATTGGACTATGTTATAAATTCGATTTACTTATTTATTGAGCAATATTTATTCAGTTTATATGGCATGCTATTATGTGTCTTGTTACGTCCCTCTGAGGACCTGGTTGTTTTGCCAGGTGTGTGCTATTGTCTTTCGCAGGTGCTTTAGCTCTAGCCGTGATCTTGCTACTTCTTCAAGGATGATTGCATTTGGATCGTCTTTGCTTCGCTCGCCACTCATTTCATTTTTTATGTACTTTTCTTTATTTTGTTGGTAGTGGATTTGTCTCCGCCCAACATATTGTATCAAGACAAATTTATTCTCATTATATGATCTTTTATTCTTTTATTCTTGTGGATGAGATTAGTTATGGTTCTACTACATTTTACAGCTTATGAATTTATACGAGGCTTCCATATATTGGAGTATACTTCGTATGAATACAGCTGGCATGTCTACGTTCCTAGTCTTACGTATTTTGGGACTGGGGCGTTACAACAATCAAGGTGGTTCCAGTGATCGCCAGCGCATCGACAATCTCGAAGCCATATTACTTGCTTTGGTCAAGTCTGTAGACGAGATTAAAGCAGCCCTTCCAACTCTCCAAGGAGGGACGCCTGGCCAAACAAGCGCGGGTCCTACAGTCAATGCGGACTCGAATTCGGCGGCACCAAACCCGGGCAACAATTCTCCCGAAATAACACCCCCTACCGCGACAGATGAGACCCGAGAAGTAAGGAGAGAGGTTCAGGAGCTCCGAGCCATGTTCCATGCCCGAGAAAATGCTCAAGACCTCAGAATTCGGCAACCATACCCTGCTGAATGGAGGGATGTTCCATTCCCACCAAAATATAAGCCGTTCAATATCAACCCATATGATTGCAAGACCTCAGCAAGTCGGTACATCACTTACTTCGAGGTCACCACCGACCATCTGTCCCATGATGATGCTATCCTCACTTGATTATTTATTGGGGCATTGGAAGGAGTCGCCTTCGACTGGTATCACAATCTGCCGGACAACTGCATCCACTCCTTCGTCGGATTCAAGCGCCTATTCTTGGAGAGGTTCTACGAAGTAGGGCAGGACGTCACCATGTACACCCTCATGGACGTCGTCCAAGGGGAGAAGGAGTTGACAAGGAACTATATTGAACGGTTCCGCCAAATCGCCATGAAGCTACCCTCCGGAAATCCAGATTACTCTTTGATTGAGATCTGCCAAAAGAGACTGCTTCCAACAATCAGTCTCTGGATGGGCGAAAGTCAATTCAAAGATTGGAAGGCCTTCATCATCAGCACCACAAGCGCCGAAGAACGACTGAAGAAGGCTCGCCAACTGGGATTGTACATCTCGGAAGGAGAAAGCAAGGGCAAGCGTCCCAACAACGATAATGGGGGTAACCCCTCCAACAATCGGGACAGCAAAGGGAAGCAGGCTATGGTGGCCGATACAACACAAAAACCTGAGCCGAAGCCCGCAGACAAACAATATATGGCCATAAATTGATTACTCCTTCGAAGGCAGTCACGTCAAGCCCATCTTGGACATGCTCATACAAGGGGACAAAATCCAGCTTCCTCTACCAAGACCGGAACCGCGGCAGGCAGAGATGGAGAATCTGAAATACTGCCATTATCATCGCTATGTTCATCACGCTACACACGATTGCTACCAGCTGAATCGATACATCCAGAACCTCATCGATTCGAACGCTCTGGCCATCAATTTCGAAGAAGTAACCGTGGCGGCCAATATGGTGTCCGTACAATTCGGCAGCTTCCCTCCGACGGAGACTCAAGACGGGGTGATCCCCGTCCCTCTGGCGACAATGGAGATTACCAATCTTCCGTCTCCCCGAGATCAGGCTGCCGGTCTAGTACCCCTCACCACATCACGAGGGGAGGTCATGTGGATCCATCCAGACATGGTGTCAGAAGTGACTCGGCCTACACCATCTTCCACCGACAAGAAGAAAATTAGAAAAGTCAGGACCTGCCATACAATCTCGGCAGACAACGAGGAAGCTACAGCCGTCGTCCCTCGGTCCGGAGCGCAATCCCAACCTGTGGTTGACAATCCAGCAGAAAACTATCAACCCACTATAACTGACGCTCCGGGACCGGCTCAGCCTTCAACGACCGACAAGCCTAGGCCGAGGGAGACTCGCTTCGACAAGTTTCTCCGAAAAGAGGCAGCCCAAGGGCTAGAGAGGCCCTACAACTTTGACATCTTAGCGCAATTGGCTAACACACCGGCCAAGTTATCACTGTACGAACTCCTAAGGCTCTCCAAGGACGTTCGTATTGCATTGAGCGAAGCACTCCAAAATGTCGATGCCTATCTGGCTCAATCCAACCTCACCGGGGAGGACTCACCCGTGGATCTCCAAGACAGCGCCTGCACGAGAGCAATGCCCAACATCGTCTTCACTCCGCAGGACATGCTCATCAAAACCAACCAACATGATCGCCCGCTATACTACACGGGATACATCGACGACGTGAAGGTGGATCGAATGCACATTGATCCTGGCTCTTCCATAAGCATCATCCCAAAGGGTCTGCTACATCATCTTCGTATCCCAATACATCGCCTGACACCTACAAGCACCGCCATCAGCGGTTTTAATTCGGGCAGGAGCTATCCTATTGGAAAGATTCATCTAAAGTGTCAAATTGGCGACCTCCAATCCGAAGTCACCTGTTACGTCATAGATGCAGACACTTCTTACAACATCCTCTTGGGGCACCCATGGATACACGATTACATGATCGTGCCTTCCACGGTGCACCAATGCTTCAAATATGTCGACAAATACGGCTTCGTGAAGACGGAATTTGCTGACATCGATCCCTTCAAAGGGGTCGAATCTTACTAGTCAGACTCCTGCCTATACAAAAAGTCGAAGAGGCACCTTGATGAAGGAGACATGCAAGCTCATACCGAGACAACCATGGATCAAAAGGACCCCTGACAATCCACCTCCAAGCTCGCAAACCAGGCAGGTCCGCACCCCTTACTGCCACTCTGCGGAAGGACGCGATCAGCCTCTCGGCGCAGGAGGAACAGATGATGTAAAACCCCTCAAAATTATTTTTATTATTATTATTATTTTGTTACTAAATTTTGTTATTGTTAAATAAATGTATTACACTAATTATTAATTATTTATAAAGTTTAGAAATATATATGTTATATATATATATGAAGCGTTGTGTGTGCATTGTATTAGGAAACCCTCAACCTTAACCCTAAGGCTAAACCTAGGATAACTCAAACCTTAATTTATTTAGTTTTATTAGATTATGCATATATATCTATAATTATATATATACATAATGTTACTATTCAATTGGTTTTACTATTAGATTATATATAAAAGCCTGTGTAGTTTTTACAATTCTTAGCAACCAAACCCAACCCATATATTTAACCCTAACCTAGGCCCAACCCATTAGGGTTCCTATTCATTTGGATCTCATTCCCATATATATATATATATATATATATATATATATATATATATATATATATATATATATATATATATATATATATATATATATATATATATGAACCAAAACTACTCTCAACCCTAACCCTAAACTTGCCTCCACAAACTCCATCTCTTCCCATCCTCACCGCCACCCTAGCCCCCTCTCCTTCGCCTACCACTCCCCCCTTCGACCGAGGCCGCCGTCGGACGAGCCCGTACGCTCCACCGAAGCACCCACGCGTGGCAGCCGCCCCCCCCCCCCCCCCCCCGCGCGCTGCAGCCCCGACCGCCCCGATCCGACGACCCCCCTCGTCGGCGCGACCCCCTCATCGGCGAGCCACCCCCCCTGCGGCGTGGCCAAGTAACCCCGATCCACCCCGTGGCGTTGTCACGTGGGAAAACCCTCCTAGCATGCCTTAAACCTAGTTTTAGGATTTAAATTCTGAATATTCAGTTTATTGTATTGATTGTTATGATGAATAGATTGATGATTAATTAGATCTAAATATAGAAAATCATTGGTAATTAAGTTGGGGTTCTACCCTAATTTTTGTGTGATTTAATATTAATTATTAGTATTTATTTGTATTTAATTATGAAGTTTCAATGCTAGTAATTAATTAATTGTGTTTACTGTTTTAATTTTTTAATTAACATTTTGATTACGAATTAGATAAAACTTTGTACATGAAAAGGTTTGTATAATTAATATAGTATTTAAAAATAATTTTTCCAGAATTTATAGAATTTAATTTATAATTATTTTATGTGAAAAACAGTGAATTTACACTGTTTAATTAATTCCGTTTGATGCTCATTATTTAATTAATAAATAATTAAATAATATAATTTATATGGAAAATATAGATTTAATTATAAAGTATGTTATGGAAATTTTCCAATATTGTATTGGTTTTTAAAATATTTTATTTAGATTTATCTAGTGAGTTTTTGAATTAATCAAATTAATTATTAAATACTGTTTTCTATTTATATTATTTATTTGGTTAAAAATTAAATAATATTTATTGAATATAAAATGTTTGTAAAAATATACTCTTCTGTATAAAAATAATTCCAATATTTAATTATAGTTATTTATAATTATTTAGATTTAGTTGGGTAATTTCTAGATTTATTAAATAAGTTATATATATTATATAATTAATTGTTATTAATTATATAAATATTGTAATTTTTTGAAGTGATAAGATTCTGTTAGAAATGTGTAAATATGATATTTAGGAATTTATTTTATGTATTTTATATATATTTACAAAAATTTTAAGATTTAAAAGTAATTTTGAGAATCATATTTAGGATTATGTATTAAATTGTGAATATAGCTTTAATGATCAAATTTAAGGTTGGTGGTGATTTATTTGGATTTATTTAGAATTATTAAGTACTTATTGTTATTATTCAACTAGTTATTTAATAAATAGTTAAATGGTAATAATTCATTTTCTGTAAAATATATATATAATATATATTTATTATTCTGATGTTATTTAGTTTATTATTAAAATAGACTAAAAATGATTTTTAAGGATTTTTACTATTTTTGTTAGTATTATTAGGAATTTTGTGTACATATGTGTATTAAATTGGTTGGTTAATTAATTATAATTAATTAATCAATTAAGGATTAAATATTTGGTTGTGTATAAATTTCAGAATATAAATGGTATGATAATAAGTATGGTTACCTACTTATTATCGTATAATTATTATTCATAATTATTGATACTAGTTAGCTAGTAGTAATAGATTAATTTAAATTAAAGATTACTTAGCAATTAAATGAATTGTTTAATTTGTTTAATTAGTAATTAATTAGAGATAAATCTTGTTTAGGATTATTTGCTTCTCGGGACTCGAACTCTACTTTTGACCCGGATACTCAGTTGCTGGACACAGGCAAGTACACCTTGCTTGACATTTACTATGCAGTATTTACATTTGCCAGTTATTACTATCGTGTGCACTCGTCTCCATTGATGACTACCTTTTATAGAGTTAGTATAAACTTGACACTGTCTCAGACATGTATCACATATGAGTGAGTTGAGTGCAGAGGTTCTGTGTTGACTGGCCATTAACATATGATCTTGAGTCTGTAGCAGTTTAGTTATACTATATTTACTATGACGTCATGCATATTGTTCGTACCGCGTATACGGTACGAGTACATTAGGTGGGGAGAGTCTACTAGTGGTGTATGAGAATTTCTGTTTCCAATGCACGCTGGATGCTCGTAGCCCCTCGTTTCTCAAACCGTAGAACGCTTGGTGGCAGTTTCTTCTTCTTCTCCCCCTCTCATGTGCCACTAGAGATGTCTCGAGTGCATTTACACATAGATGGTTAGAACACCTTATTGCTTCCTTGTATTTCTTGTCCTTGTTTGGTTAGGGAAATACTGGGTGGCATTCTTATTAGTTACTTTTACATTACTGCTCAGTATTATCATGCATGTCATTTTTCTGTGTATTTGTTATGTCCCTCTGAGGACCTGGTATCTTTTCCAGAGCTTGACGAGCACTTATTTCCGGCTGATTAAGGAGTAGAGGGACTTGTTGACAACGACTTTGAGGTGGAGCCGCAGCTTTGATCCTCTGGAGGCTAGCTACATCTTCAGACGTGGGTTTTATTTCCAGCATTCTGTTCATTTCTATTTGTTACTTCATTTTCATTCCAGATGTACTCATTTACTTATTTAGTGGATTGTTCTCCTCTAGCCATAGTTGACATTTGGATTCTGTGGCACTGATTATTTTCCACTCAGTTATCTATTACTTTATTTCATAGATGAGACTAGTTTACCTGTCTGTGATGTTACTTTATTAGTTATACTTCAGCGTACTACAATCAGATTATTGTCCATTAAATTGGGTTTAGCTATGCTTGATTGTACAGCTGGCATGCCACGTGTTCCCTATCCGATTATTTGGAACTGGGGCGTGACATATTTTTAGTGGTGGCCCATGCAGGTCAAAAATTTGTTTGGTTACGTTACTGTACTGAACAAGCCTGCAAATTAGGTTTAGAATATTAGGTCTCATCCATACTTGACTATATCATTCTTGATTATCCTTGAACAAATTCTTTTGCATCTCGTTTGTTTCCGTCCTATTCTCAATTCCTTCTATCTTATCTCTGCAGAATCATGAATCTAAGGAGTGGACGTACCGCTGCCGGTAGAGACAATCAGTCGTCTGGTACGAATGATCAGTCCGTAAGGGTAGTTCCAACCCACCCTTTGCTACCAGGGCAGACGTCTCAGCCAGTTGGTGCACAACCGAATGGGGTACCTCCTCCTCCCCCGCAGTACCCTCAGACACCATATGGAGTGCCCCCGGCTATGCCTCAAGATAGTCAGGCACAGATGTTTCAGTTCATGCACATGATGATGCAAGAACAGAGACAGCAAGCAGCAGAGCAGAGGCAAGAAGCAGTTGAGTAAAAACGGAAAGCTGCTGAGATGAGACAGGGATTCTTGACAGCTATGGAGAGGATGACAGCACCAGCACCTGTACCAGCTCCGACACTAGCTCCCGTGAGACCAGCATGGGTAGGTTCAGTGAAGGACTACGTGCAGATGAACCCCAAACCTTATTTGGGAAACGAGAGTACAGAGGAGACCACTACTTGGATCACCAGCACCAAGAAGAAATTGCAGGCATCTCAGTTGCCTGAGGATTTATGGATGACTGGCGTAAGAACTCAGCTGGAGGGGAATGCCCATCACTGGTGGGATTCTATGGAGCGTTAGTTGGGTACTCGTCAGACGTGGGAACAATTACTGGAGTTTTTTGATAAGAAGTACTTCCCTACTACTGTGAAGAATGCCTTATATAACCAGTTCCTGCATCTGGAGCAAGAGAACAAGACTGTTGACGAGTATGACTCGGAGTTCAGTCGACTCAACAAATATGGGGAGGTACTGATACCCAATGATCTGGAGAAGGCCAAGAGAATTCACAACAGGCTGAGGCAGGAGCTACAGTATTATACTAGCTCTCAGTCCCGAATCTCTTATGCTGAGTTGCTGACGGAGGCCAGGATTCATGAGACAATTAGCAAGGGGAAGCTGAACCAGCAGAAAAACTAGCCAGTGCAGATGAAGACGCAGCAATGAGGTCCTATCAAGAGACCTATGGGACATCACCAGCATCAGCAGAAGACTGGACCCTACAAGTCCAAGGAGCTTTCGACTTACTATTTCTGTGGCAGGAAGGGACACTTACAGAGAGAGTGCAGAAGGATGCTGGGTACTTGTTTAGCTTGTGGATCGAGCCAGCATCAGGCTCGAGATTGCCCAGTTCGGGGAGCCATTGTGCCAGCAGGAGGACAGAAGCCACCAGCATCAGGAGGTCAGCAGAGATGACCTATACTCCCTTCACAGTCAGCACAGTTTGAGAAAGCCAGGCAGCAGGCAGGAAACAAGAAGCAAGGACAGATTTTTGCTCTTACTCAGGAGGAAGATGGAACCGAAGGTGAGGCTATCACAGGTACTATTTTAGTAGGTTCATTGCCTGCTACAGTGTTATTTGATTCTGGTGCCACCCTATCATTTATATCATCTAGATTTGTAGCTGTACATAGGATAGCTACTTCTACTATGCCTAAGAGTTGGAAAATTATTACTGGTGGGGGTATAGTACCCGTGACTAGTACATGTAGAACCTGTTCGGTAGTTATTTGTGGCCGAGAGATGAGAGCTCGACTTTTGGTATTATCTATGCCAAATTTCGACGTAGTATTGGGTATGGATTGGCTTAGTCAATATCATGCTATATTGGACTGCCACAGGGGTTGTGCTATATTTAGACCGCCAGGCCAGCCGGAGTTTGAATTTCAGAGAGGAAGCATTAAGAAGGGAGTATCTCAGTATCATAGAGCTTGCATGGCGATGGAGGTTGCCCCGCCACCGATCATTGATGAGTTTTATGATGTCTTTTTCGATAATCTGCCGGGTCTACCAACCGACAGAGAGGTTGAGTTCACCATTGAGCTCATACCAGGAGCGGCACCAATCTCTTCAAATGTCTATCGACTGGCAAAGAAGGAGCTGGATGAAATGAAGATGCAGTTGCAGGAGTTGCAAGACAAGGGATTTATCAGACCAAGTACATCACCATGGGGAGCCCCGGTCTTGTTTGTGCCAAAGAAAGATGGAACAGTTCGCATGTATATTGATTATAGGGCTCTTAATACTGTGACGATCAAGAACAAGTATCTCCTACCCAGAATTGATGACCTATTTGACCAGCTGACAGGAGCCCAGGTATTCTCGAAGATTGATCTGAGATCGGGATACCATCAAGTGAAGGTTCGGAAGGAAGACATCCAGAAGACGGCATTCAGGACTCGGTATGGTCATTACGAGTTCTCAGTAATGCCCTTTGGTTTGACAAATGCACCTGCTGTGTTCATGAATTTAATGAACAGAGTATTCCATGAATATCTTGATAAATTTGTCGTAGTATTTATCGACGACATTTTGGTGTATTCAAAGAACCATGAAGAGCATGAGGATCACTTGAGGAAGGTGTTGGAGATCTTGAGGCATCAGAAGTTGTATGCAAAGCTGAGTAAGTGTGATTTTTTTCTAGATCATGTTTCATTTCTTGGACATGTTATCTCAGGAAAAGGCATAGAAGTGGATCTGACGAAGATATCAGCAGTAGAGTCGTGGCCAACTCTAACCGATGTTTCAGAGGTACGAAGTTTTCTTGGACTTGCCGGATATTACCATAGGTTCGTAGAGAATTTTGCAAGAATTGCAGAGCCTATAACGAAGTTGACTCGCAAGGATCAGAAGTTCGAGTGGACGGAAGAGTGCCAAGCTGCTTTTGATGAATTGAAGAAGCGCCTTACTACTGCACCAGTCTTGACCATTCCATCGGGATCAGGAGGTTTTGTCATCTATAGTGATGCTTCCGGGAAGGGATTAGGATGCGTCCTAATGCAGCATGGGAAGGTAGTTGTATATGGTTCTCGGCAGTTGAGGACCCAGGAGAAGAATTATCCCACGCACGACTTAGAGCTTGCGGCGGTGATATTTGCCATGAAGCTTTGGAGGCATTATCTGTATGGAGAAACAGTGGAGGTATATACAGATCATAAAAGCCTCAAGTATGTCTATACTCAGAAGGATTTAAATTTGAGACAGAGGCGTTGGCTTGAGTTGATGGCAGATTTTGATATTGAGTTACAGTACCATCCAGGGAAGGCGAATTCAGTAGCAGATGCATTGAGCCGGAGGCCTATGGCACATTTCTTGACATCACAGAAGGAGTTGCTATATGATTTGGAAAAGATGGGCATCGAAGTTGTTAGGCCTGGAGGAGTTGTAAAGATGATGAACCTTCAGGTTCAATCTTTATTGGTAGAGCAGATCAAGGCGACCTTACCGACAGATGCCAGATATCAGAGGCTTCGACAGAGGACAGAGCAAGGACTGCAGACTGGATTGAGGATTCACGAAGATGGGACCTTGAGGTGCGAAAATCGCCTCTATGTTCCTAATGGAGAGATCAGGCAGGAGCTGATGACAGAGGCTCATAGCTCGACTTATTCTATTCATCTAGGAGGTACAAAGATGTACAGGGACCTGAGACAGCACTACTGGTGGCATGGAATGAAGCGTGAGATAGCACGGTTCATAGCAAAGTGCTTGGTGTATCAGCAAGTCAAGGCTGAACATCAGAGGTCCGCAGGATTGTTGCAACCGCTTTCGATACCTGAGTGGAAGTGGGAGCACATCACTATGGATTTCGTTACGGGATTTCCGAAGAGCCCAGCTGGACGAGATACAGTTTGGGTGATTGTGGACAGATTATCGAAGTCTGCTCATTTCATACCATTCCGAGTGGGGCAATCTACAGAGGTATTGGCAGACCTATATATGAAGGAGATAGTGAGATTACATGGAGTACCAGTCAGTATAGTCTCTGATCGAGATACGAGATTCACATCGTACTTCTAGAAGAGCATACAGGAAAGTCTGGACACTAGACTGAAGTTCAGCACCGCTTATCACCCTCAGACGGACGGACAGTCAGAGCGTACCATTCAGACGTTGGAGGACATGTTGAGAGCTTGCATGTCAGATTTTAGAGGATCCTGGGAGGATCACTTGCATTTGGTAGAGTTCTCTTACAACAACAGCTACCAGGCAAGTATCCAGATGGCCCCTTTCGAGGCATTATACGGAAAGAAGTGTCGATCGCCAGCATGTTGGGGTGATGTAGGTGAGAGACAGATATTGGGACCAGAGTTAGTGACTCGTACAGTAGATACAGTCAAGAAGATTCAGGGGCATCTACGAGCAGCACAGGACCGGCATAAGCAGTGGGCAGATACTCATAGGCGACCTCTTGAGTTCAAGGAAGGAGATCATGTGTTCTTGAGAATCTCCCCGACTAGAGGTACAATCAGATTTGGAGTCAGAGGAAAGCTCAGCCCATGGTACATCGGACCATTCGATGTGTTGGAGAAAGTTGGCGAGGTTGCATACAGATTGGCACTTCCGCAGTCATTGGAAGGCGTCCATGATGTATTTCATGTCTCCCAGTTGAGGAAGTATGTGGCAGACCCTAACCACGTACTTGATCATTCAGAGATCACCATGGGACCGACTTTGTCCTACGAGGAGCAGCCTGTGGAGATCCTAGACCGCAGAGAGAAAGTGTTAAGGGGAAGACCATTTGACTAGTCCGAGTTGCGTGGAAACACCATTCTCCGGGCGAATCGACTTGGGAGCGGGAAGATTCTATTCTGGAGCGTTATCCATACCTTCGTGAGGCGTATGGTATGACTAAATTCTGCTAATATTCATTCTCTAGATTTTGCTTAATTTAGTTTGTAAATATCCTAGATTTAGATTTGATTGTGTGTTTTCTTTTAATCCCAGCTTGTTTTCAATTTCGAGGACGAAATTGTAATAAGTTGGGAAGAATGTAAAACCCCTCAAAATTATTTTTGTTATTATTATTATTTTGTTACAAAATTTTGTTATTGTTAAATAAATGTATTACACTAATTATTAATTATTTATAAAGTTTAGAAATATATATGTTATATATATATATACATGAAGCGTTGTGTGTGCATTGTATTAGGAAACCCTCAACCTTAACCCTAAGGCTAAACCTAGGATAACTCAAACCTTAATTTATTTAGTTTTATTAGATTATGCATATATCTATAATTATATATATACATAATGTTACTATTTAATTGGTTTTACTATTAGATTATATATAAAAGCCTGTGTAGTTTTTACAATTCTTAGCAACCAAACCCAACCCATATATTTAACCCTAACCTAGGCCCGACCCATTAGGGTTCCTATTCATTTGGATCTCATTCCCATATATATACATATATGAACCAAAACTACTCTCAACCCTAACCCTAAACTTGCCTCAACAAACTCCATCTCTTCTCATCCTCACCGCCACCCTAGCCCCCTCTCCTTCGCCTACCACTCCCCCCTTCGACCGAGGCCGCCGTCGGACGAGCCCGTGCGCTCCGCCGATGCACCCGCGCGTGGCAGCCGGCCCCCCCATGCGCTGCAGCCCCGACCGCCCCGATCCGGCGACCCCCCTCATCGGCGCGACCCCCTCATCGGCGAGCCACCCCCCTGCGGTGTGGCCAGGTAACCCCGACCCACCCCGTGGCGCTGCCACGTGGGAAAACCCTCCTAACAAGCCTTAAACCTAGTTTTAGGATTTAAATTCTGAATATTCAGTTTATTGTATTGATTGTTATGATGAATAGATTGATGATTAATTAGATCTAAATGTAGAAAATCATTGGTAATTAAGTTGGGGTTCTACCCTAATTTTTGTGTGATTTAATATTAATTATTAGTATTTATTTGTATTTAATTATGACGTTTCAATGCTAGTAATTAATTAATTGTGTTTACTGTTTTAATTTTTAAGTAACATTTTGATTACGAATTAGATAAAACTTTGTAAATGAAAAGGTTTGTATAATTAATATAGTATTTTAAAATAATTTTTCCAGAATTTATAGAATTTAATTTATAATTATTTTATGTGAAAAACAGTGAATTTACACTGTTTAATTAATTCCGTTTGATGCTTATTATTTAATTAATAAATAATTAAATAATATAATTTATATGAAAAATATAGATTTAATTATAAAATATGTTATGGAAATTTTCCAATATTATATTGGTTTTTAAAATATTTTATTTAGATTTATCTAGTGAGTTTTTGAATTAATCAAATTAATTATCAAATACTGTTTTCAATTTATATTATTTATTTGGTTACAAATTAAATAATATTTATTGAATAGAAAATGTTTGTAAAAATATACTCTTCTGTATAAAAATAATTCCAATATTTAATTATAGTTATTTATAATTATTTAGATTTAGTTGGGTAATTTCTAGATTTATTAAATAAGTTATATATATTATATAATTAATTGTTATTAATTATATAAATATTGTAATTTTGTGAAGTGATAAGATTCTGTTAGAAATGTGTAAATATGATATTTAGGAATTTATTTTATGTATTTTATATATATTTACAAAATTTTTAAGATTTAAAAGTAATTTTGAGAATCATATTTAGGATTATGTATTAAATTGTGTAATAATTATTTATTAATTTAAATAATTATTAATTATGTGTTACTATTGTGAATATAGCTTTAATGATCAAATTTAAGGTTGGTGGTGATTTATTTGGATTTATTTAGAATTATTAAGTACTTATTGTTATTATTCAACTAGTTATTTAATAAATAGTTAAATGGTAATAATTTATTTTCTGTAAAATATATATATAATATATATTTATTATTCTGATATTATTTAGTTTATTATTAAAATAGACTAAAAATGATTTTTAAGGATTTTTACTATTTTTGTTAGTATTATTAGGAATTGTGTGTACATATGTGTATTAAATTGGTTGGTTAATTAATTATAATTAATTAATCAATTAATGATTAAATATTTGGTTGTGTATAAATTTCAGAATATAAATGATATGATAATAAGTATGGTTACCTACTTATTATCGTATAATTATTATTCATAATTATTGATACTATTTAGCTAGTACTAATAGACTAATTTAAATTAAAGATTACTTAGCAATTAAATGAATTATTTAATTTGTTTAATTAGTAATTAATTAGAGATAAATCTTGTTTAGGATTATTTGCTTCTCGGGACTCGGACTCTACTTTTGACCCGGATACTCAGTTGCTGGACACAGGCAAGTACACCTTGCTTGACATTTACTATACAGTATTTACATTTGCCAGTTATTACTATCGTGTGCACTCGTCTCCAATGATGACTACCTTGTATAGAGTTAGTATAAACTTGACACTGTCTTAGACACGTATCACATATGAGTGAGATGAGTGCAGAGGTTCTGTGTTGACTGGCCATTAACATATGATCTTGAGTCTGTAGCAGTTTGGTTTAGTTATACTATATTTACTATGACGTCTTGCATATTGTTCGTACCGCGTATACGGTACGAGTACATTGGGTGGGGAGAGTCTACTAGTGGTGTATGAGAATTTCTGTTTCCAATGTACGCTGGATGCTCGTAGCCCCTCGTTTCTCAAACCGTAGAACGCTTGGTGGCAGTTTCTTCTTCTTCTCCCCCTCTCATGTGCCACTAGAGATGTCTCGAGTGCATTTACACATAGATGGTTAGAACACCTTATTGCTTCCTTGTATTTCCTGTCCTTGTTTGGTTAGGGAAATACTGGGTGGCATTCTTATTAGTTACTTTTACATTACTGCTCAGTATTATCATGCATGTCATTTTCCTGTGTATTTGTTATGTCCCTCTGAGGACCTGGTATCTTTTCCAGAGCTGGACGAGCACTTATTCCCGGCTGATTACGGAGTAGAGGGACTTGTTGACGACGACTTTGAGGTGGAGCCGTAGCCTTGATCCTCTGGAGGCTAGCTACATCTTCAGACGTGGGTTTCATTTCCAGCATTCCATTCATTTCTATTTGTTACTTCATTTTCATTCCAGATGTACTCATTTACTTATTTAGTGGATTGTTCTCCTCTAGCCATAGTTGACATTTGGATTCTGTGGCACTGATTATTTTCCATTTAGTTATCTATTACTTTATTTCATGGATGAGACTAGTTTACATGCCTGTAATGTTACTTTATTAGTTATACTTCAGCGTACTACAATCAGATCATAGTCCATTAAATTGGGTTTAGCTATGCTTGATTGTACAGCTGGCATGCCACGTGTTTCCAATCCGATTATTTGGAACTGGGGGTGACAGATGATAATCCGGCTGCCAAGGTCCGGCCAAGTGCCGAGACCCACAACGGGGCCACTGACAATCAGACTGCCGAGAGTCGGTCAACCCCAAACGGAGAAGCTCAATCCCTCCGATAGGCCACTGACGATACACCTTCCCAAGAAGGGTCGTCACCCCGACGCAAGTTCTGACACTTCTAGTGAACCGGCCACTCCTCGCTCCACCTCGAGTGCCAAACTGGGGGTCGCTAGTCTGCCAACAACTCCACGCTCAACTCCACCAACAAAACCACTGACAATCAAGCTTTCCAGGTCGTCCTCTCAATCTTCATTCACACAGGGGGTAGCCGAAGAGGAACCGGAGTTAGCCAAGTATGTGGCTGCCCACACTGATGTTCCCTCCGCTGATGATGTAATCCTCCTAGAAAAGATACCTTACTTCATCAATAAAGGGTTATCTTTGAACTACACCGAGCTCAATAAGCTATGTACAATGTATGCTATGGAACACGGTATAGGAGCTCACCTGCACACACAAGTGACAAATGTGTACACCGCGATCTAGCTTACTCCAGTAGAAGACACTTACCGAATAATCGAGGGAGGGGACCATCCAATCATCTTCGGCCGGACAAACAACCCGCATCCCTCCACCACAAAGGAAACCGACCTCGGGTCAGATGCCGGGAGACTGCCTCTGTATCTTTATAGCCCACAATCCAAATATCTTATGCAAAAATAGGGGTATGATCTGGAGACGACGCCGGGTTTAAACTACGGTACTGGGCGACGATTACCTTTGAAGCCGCCAGTCCCGGTGGGTAAACCACGGGATTACTATAACAAAACTCGATGCGGGCTAGGGTATGTGACGCCCACTACGACCCCCGAGAGTTCAGATGAAGAATGCGACTGGCAATCACATTCAACCGGGTCACCAACTTCTGACTCAGATACCAGCATCGGAGACATGTTCAGACAAGTCATGTCAGTCAACATGGCATTCGCAGACGCTTACGAAGAAGACGAAGACATCCCCGAAATCCTCGAGCTAGAACCGTGGGCCCAGCAGTTGGACGCACAATGGGAAAAGCGGTTCGAACTGAGAGAACCTTCTACTGAAGATGAAGTTATACAAGTTGACCTTGGCAGCGAATCTTCTCCAAAACCAATCTTCGTCAGTAAAAACCTAGCAGACGAAAAACGGGAGTCACTACTAGAACTTGTCAGAGAATACATTGATGTGTTCGCCTGGAGCTATGAAGACATGCCAGGGTTAAATCCCGACATTGCTCTTCACAAACTCAACATTCGGCCAGATGCGAAGCCAGTCAAGCAACAACAGCGACGCTTCCGCCCAGGCATCATGGACGCGATCGAAGCCGAAGTCAACAAACTGATAGCAAGCGGCTTCATTCGTGAGGAGCAACATCCCGATTGGGTCGCCAATATAGTATCCGTCCTCAAGAAGAATGGGAAGATTCGAATCTGCATCGACTTCCGCAACCTGAACGAGGCATGCCCCAAAGATGAATTCCCCATTCCTATCATAGACATCATGATCGACAATACCTGCGGCTTCGAACGTATGTCATTCATGGATGGCTTCTCGGGGTACAACCAAATCAAAATGTCTCCTAACGACGAAAAGCATACATCATTCCGTACACCGATTGGCACGCACTGCTACACAGTCATGCCTTTCGGTTTAAAGAATGCTGGCGCCAAATATCAAAGAGCCATGAGCATCATCTTCAGAGACCACTTACGCAAGACGGTGGAGTGCTATGTTGACGATATAGCCGTTAAGAGCCGTATCAAGGGAGACCATCTGCAGGATCTAAGGACGGTATTCGACCTAATGCGAGCGCACAATTTGAAAATGAACCCTACAAAGTCCTTTCTGGGCGTATCCAGCGGGAAGTTCTTGGGCTTCATCATCACCGCACAGGGTATCCATGTAGATCCTGAGAAGACGAAAGCAATCATGGAGATGGGTCCCCCGAAAAATCTTCGTGAACTCAGAGGCCTTCAAGGGAGGCTAGCTTACATCAGAAGGTTCATTTCCAACCTCTTCGGGCAATGCCGACCATTCACGCACCTCATGAAGAAAGGGTTCTCATTCGTATGGGACAAGGAATGCCAGCGTGCTTTCGACAGCATCAAAGAATATTTGTCGAACCCTCCGGTCCTGGTGGCCCCGGTTTCCGAAAAACTATTCCTGTTCTATGTACGAGCAATAGAACATTCCCTCGGGGCTCTGCAGGCACAAAACAACGACGCAGGCCATGAGCAAGCCATATATTACCTCAGCCGAATGATGATTAGGCCAGAGCACCGTTACACCGCTGTAGAGAAGGAATGCCTTGTCCTGGTGTTCGCCATTCAGAAAACGCAGCACTATGTCACCGGATGATACATGTGATCTCACGAGTTAACCCTCTCAGGGTCTTCATGACTAAACCAGCGGCACTCAGCTCTCGCCTCGCTACATGGACAATATTGCTGTCCCCTTATCATATGATCTTCGTCCCACAAAAGGCAGTCAAAGGTCAAGCCCTGGCAGACTTCTTAGCAGCCCACCCGGGCTCGGAGTCCTCCAGGATATATGAAGAGATCCAGATGAGGTCACCGACTCGCATGCAACCTCTCACGAGGCTATATGGCGAATGTTCTTTGACGGTGCTTCAAGGACCGGACCTAAAGGCAATATAGTCGTCGGAGTCGGGGTAGTGCTGGTCTCCCCTTCCGGATTGGTGATCAACCGCGCCTATTCCCTCACAGAACCCTGCTCTAACAATGTGGCCGAGTATAACGCTCTGGTTATTGGCCTCCAACTAGCAAGAGAGCTAGGGGTAGAATATCTTGAAGCATACGGCGACTCCCAACTAATCGTCAATCAGATCCGAGGCTCATACGAAGTCCGCCACGAAAACATGATCCCTTATCACCAAATAGCGATTAACATCATCTCGTCGTTCGAGGGGTTCTACATCGAACATGTCCCCCGACTCCGAAATATCGAAGCAGACGCCTTAGCCGATCTTGCCGCTTCCCTAGCAGTTCCGAACTATGATCGTCAATCAGTGGATGTGATAGGCCATGAACTGGTCTGTCCCAAGAATAATGTGCAATTCGTGGCAAGTTATTCCGCACAGACGATCGATGATGCCCCATATTGGAGATAACCATTCATCGACTTCGTCGTCTACGACATCCTGCCCGAGAACCCAAAGGAAGCCACTTCCATCAGACGGCGTTCTCTCAGATTCTTCTACGATACAGAGACAAAAATGCTGTATCACCGCTCCTACGACGGATTACTGCTTCGGTGCCTGTCAAATGCAGAAGCCAAAGAAGCCGTACGAGAAGCTCACGACGGTGTCTGCTGGGCCCACCAGCCCGGCCCAAAATTGCAAGACCGCCTTCGACGAACGGGCTACTATTGGCCCACGATGGTGGCAAATGCGATAGATTATGCTAGAAAATGCAAAGCCTGCCAAGTCCACGCGGACTTCATTCACCAACCATCTAAATTTTTACATCCGACAGTGGCGTCCTGGCCATTCGAAGCATGGGGAATGGATATCATTGGTCCAATCACCCCACCTTCCTCCCGAGGACATCGCTTCATACTTGCGATCACTGATTACTTCTCCAAATGGGCGGAAGCTGTCCCACTCGCAGAAGTCAAAACTTCAAATGTGATCAGCTTCCTTAAGCATCACGTCATCTACCGCTTTGGACTGCCCCGAAGGATCATCCATGATAATGGTCCGCAGTTTGCAAGCCACGTATTTTATCGGTTTTGCGATAAACACCGTATTCAGAATATCGCTTCGACGCCGTACAACTCGGCAGCAAACGGGTTAGCAGAGGCATTCAACAAAACAATCGTCAAACTCCTCAAGAAGTTTGTCTCCTCCAACAAACGCGACTGGAAAAAGAAACTCGACGAATGTTTATGGGCTTATCGTACCACAGTTCGAACAGCCACTGTGAATACGCCATTCTCCCTAGTGTACGGAAGTGAGGCAGTTCTCCCATTAGAGACTCAAATATCCTCACTCCGCGTCGCCCTCACTTATCAATTGACGACGGATGACAACTACCGACGTCGACTGCAAGAATTGGAGGCACTAGATGAAAAACGCCTCTTTGCTCAGCAACGAATTGAGCTATACCAAGCACGCATCCCTGGAGCCTTCAACAAGAAGGTCAAAATCAGAACATTCCAGGTGGGCGATCTCGTCTTGGCAGTCCGGAGGCCGATGGTCATGACTCACAAGACCGCCGGCAAGTTCCAGCCAAAATGGGAAGGCCCATTTATCATAGAGACAGTATTCTCCAACGGTGCTTACCGCCTCGCTAAGCAAAATGGAGACTTGCTCATGTTGCCCGTCAACGACAAGTTCCTGAAGAAATATTATATCCAAACAACATCCCAGATTATTGAGTCACATACCCGCTGGTACCACTGAACTTACCCCATAAATTTCCATATTTTCGAGTCATGTATCCGCTGATACCACTAAACTCACCCTCATAGTTTGTCGAATCATGCACCCGCTGGTACCGCTGAACTCACGCTCACCATTCTCCAGATCCTCGAGTCATGTACCCGATGGTGCCTCTGAACTCACATCCCGGTCACTCTTTCAGATAGAAAGTTATGTTTGATCTTACCTCTGAACTTTCTTCTTGAAGGAGATCCTCCCTCATGATCTAATACCCGCACTCCCAGTGCACAAAAAGGGTAATCGATCCACAAATTTCCAAAATGGCCATATCCTCATTACCTCTGAGTCGTTCCAATTTCGCCAAAAACAAATCACCCCTCACATAGAACTTCCATGTCCTTATTACCTCTGAGTCGTTCTATGTGCCCTCCTTCATTGAGCCCACTCCTGTCATGTCCTCATTACCTCTGAATGGGAAGTCTCCGTCGAAGAAACCTTCATACTTGCCATGTCCTCATTACCTCTGAGTAAGTATGATGATCCCCTTTCGACCTATTATCTGTACCCACAACCGGAGTACGCCAAGGGTAATAGGTCCACAAATGTCCTCTGTTGATCACAAAATGCCCTCTGTTGACCACAAATGTCCTCTGTTGACCACAAATGTCCTCTGTTGACCATCAATATCCTCCGTCGAGTTCACTCCTGCCATGTTCTCATTACCTCTGAGTAGGAAGACTCTACGTTTAAAAAACCTTCCTACTTGCCATGTCCTCGTTACCTCTGAGCAAGTATGTCGGTTCCCCTTCATCCTATTATCCGTATCCTAAACCAGGGTACGCCAAGGATAATAGGCCCACAAATATCCTCAGCTAAATTTCTCAGCATAAACCTATCACCTCATCAGGCCCCAGGAGCCCAGCTGCTCTACGGCATTCCTTTTCTCAATACCAAGAGCACCCATGACCACGTCGCTATGGCTGCTTCAGGTACCCTGTCCAAAACTTGTTACCTCTACCTAAAACCAAGGTATGCCATGAGTAACAGGTCCACAAATATATCCCCTATGCGGGAGAAAACACCACCACAATATCACAGGCGCAGCAAGCAATACAAATGAAGGGTAGAATTGAAAGTACTCTTTATTTGAGGGAAGAAAAAGCATTACATATTTCGGGATCATGTCCCCTTCAGAAAAAAAGAAAACAGAAACAAAACAAGAAGAAAAAGCCGACTATATTTCAGCATTACTCAATTCTAGGAGGCGGTTTCTTACTGAGGTGGTCCCCCGTTCAATCCGTTGTCGAGCGCGACGCTCGGCCTCCTGGAATAAATGCTCCTCATTGTCCAAGCCCAAGAACGCTTGATAGTCATCTTCCAATTTCTTCAAGGCAGTCTCTAGGTCAGTCGAAGCTTGAGTAACCCTGTCAGCCTCCTGAACGATTAGTCCCCTGTCATTGCGGGTAGTCTCGAGTTCAGACTCCAAGAAAGTCAACTTCTTCTGAAGCGCAAGGATCTGCTCCCGCGTCTCAGTAATCTCACGAGAAATGGATTCCTCCCGAGCCGTGATATTTTCATTCGCGTAACTCAATTGATTATACCGGCCAGATAAGTCGCTGAGATCCTTCAGTATGGCCGGTCTGGTCCTATCCCGAGCAGCTCTAGTCCTCTCTATAACAGCGATAAGAGAATCTCGCTCCTCGTTTATAACAGCAGATAGATCAGCCTGTCACAATACTCGAAGCTCGGCCACCAGCTGATCAGCCTCCAACAATTTTGCCTCCAGAAGCGAAGCCACCCCTGCATCACCAGGAAGATCCCAAAGGATATTTACTTGACCCTGGGCGCATTGGCGGGCCAAGGTGAAGGAGGTTCCCCTTTCCACAGCAGCCTCGATTCCCCTACTCAAATGACGATAAAAACTGGCAAACACGTCCTGTAACGCGTCATCCAGAACTTCAGCAGAGGATGGCGTCAGGGGAAGCAGGGACGGCAACGTCGAAGGAGTAACGCTAGAGCTCGCCACCGGAGGAACGGAGTCCGAGTAGAACGATGCATGAATAACGGCCAACTCATCTTCCGCCGCCCAGAAAGCTTGGATACTCGGAGCCACCAGAGCAGAGGATGACACAAGGACCATCGTTCCCTTCCCCGACTGCCCCGATGACTGACCCGTTAAACTCGGGCCCCCAGAAGGCCCATCAAGACAAGTCGGACGGTGAAAAGGTACACCCTTCTCCACCAATGCCCCTTCGGTTAGGGTGGTCCCAACAACGTCCGTCCTCGGCACCGGAGGGGTAGGACCTGTATGTCCAGAATTACAATCAATCGACGTAACCCGAAGGACGTGATGATAGAGCAGATAGGCTTCCTCACAGGTCAAGATTCGGCTAATCTTACCAGGGGAAGGGTAGGAAGGCTGCAGCTCATCCACAACTGGCGTGGTCCCCTCACCCATAATTTCCGAGTTAAACCCAGTCACGTCCTCTGTCCCCGTCACCTTGAAGGGGGATACAGATTGATCTGCCCCATCTTGAAAAGAAACAGGCTCGCGGGAGTCCCCGTCGTCCTGGGTCACCGCCTCGACATCTTGAAGTTCTTCTTCTTCTCCTGACACCTAAAAGAGAGAACGAAGACGGTTAGAATTGAAGCTCGAAGGAAAGAAGGAAGAAGGAATCGAGAACAGTTTTTGTTACCTCTGACGCAGGGTTAACTTCTTCTCCACTTTCTCTTATGGCAAGCGGGCGATGCCTAGTCGCAACCAGCTTCCGGGATCGAGTAACACCGCCAACAGGAGAAACTTGTTTGCTACGTTTCGGAGTAGGACCAGGCGCAACGAGGTACTGATCCCCCAACATCTCACCTGACGAAACAGGCAGTTGACCCACTTCTGTATCGGCCACTGGAAGGACAGAGTCATCTTTATCATGCTCGTTGCCTTCGTCACCCTCAGCAGCGGAGCCCAAATCTTGTACCTCGGCTCTAGTCTTTCTTTTCTTGGCCCCTTGAGAGCCTTCCTCCAGACCGGTACCAACAATAAAACTGGTACCTGGGTTAAAACCGACCGGGGGTTTGTTCGCCATGACATGATACAAAGCCGCCATATACAAGATCTTCACTGACTCTTTAATAGCAGGGACCGAGAAAATGGTACGAGTATGGAACGAATCATAATACTGCCAAGCTCTGATACCATCAAGAAGGCAGCCTTCATGACCCAGACAAGAACTGGGGCTGTCCAGACAAAGTTGGCTGTATCCAAACTGCCGGGCAAACCTGCTAGACAGATAAGGCTCCAGAAAGACAGTATTGCGATTACGATACACCAGATGTGCGGGACGAATGTTACGCAGCCATAGGAGCATCTGGCCATCCAGAAGCTGAGGGGGCACGATACCGTCAATATGTACAGCCTCTATGTCCCTGGCATGTAAAGCGAGGGACGGATAAGAAGATATGATACTTATCTGCCCTCGCCAATGCCATCCGGCAAGCCCGCATGATTTCACATTCCCAAGGCTCGTCACGATAGCGGAAGATAAATACGTCATCATCAGTCACACCGTCTCCAGAGCCCGGCCTCATCAAAGACGGGTAATGTATCAGCAGCCACCCCATCAAATAGTGATAGGGCAACTCAGTTCGTTCAAAATCCTTGGTCACGTCGCGAGCAATGACTTTGTATGTGAAGGTACGAAGGCCACGGTGTATGCTGCACACCATGGCCGGAAGGAGAGCTAGCCTGATTCGTAAAACTAACCTCACAGCCGGAAGAATGAAGTTACGACTAATTCTCTCAATAGAATCGGCTCCTCCCGAGACAACACAATTTCGTAGCCAGATTATCCAAAATTCTGCCAGAAGCGCTTTCTCGGATAGCTCTTGAGTATCCTGGTAAAAGTAACCGAAAGTGTCAGTCTTGCTTCCTAATCCGTCACTGGTAGTGGCTATTCTCTTAGCTGACAACACCAAGTCCTTAACCGCTTTCCGAGATCGAGGGCGACGAGAGATGACTTGACCTGAGGCATCTGCGGGGAAGAGATAGTGCACCCAATCCTTGGTATAGGGATCGTTCCCTTCCGAGTTACCAGCTTTTCAGGTTATTTGATGGCATGTGTTATAATGGCACAATATCTCCTGGTAAAGAGCCACGAAGCCAGGATACCGTCGTTCCAAATCCTCGAGTTCCTCATTAGTGGGAGTATACGCTTCAAACGCTTTGTCCCCCCAAGGAAGCTTGGAGACCGCGTGCATCTCATGGAGTGCGAGTCCCATCTCCCCTACAGGTGTATAAAAGGTCCCAGTACGGCAATTATACATTTCCAGTAGAGACATAAACAGCTTCTTGTTTATGGACAAGCCATGACTGGTACCTCGGATAGCGTGGTAAAGGCCAATCTCGCACAAAAAGACCTCATACTTCTGTAAGATCCAAGTAGACAAATTGATCCACGAGGGAATATTGTGTACCCAACCAGGAAACGTCAATCGACCAACGGGATAGGAGCCTTTCCGAGCAAGCTGATTTATAAAAGTATCGGCAGTAGAGAATGTGAAGTTAGGGCCTGCCACATTTAGGAAAGAACCTGGGACCAACCCCGTCACAGAACAACTAGTATGCACTTTGCCAGCAGTCACAGACTTCAGATTGTTATTATAATGGATGTTTCCCACAAACATCCCACTTCTAGTAGGGGTTAAAGTCTCTCCCATCTTCCGGTCCAACAGGAGCATATTGAACCAAGATAATGGGAAGTGTCGCTCCATCTGGGAGATACGGATCGCCACCCCGTTAGAAACAAAACTCCAATCCTCCGACACCTCTAGAACATGATCGTTCTCTACGATCAAGGTGTCTCCAAAAAAGAATACAGGCTTCAAATACTCCCCTTCAAATTTTCCGGAGTTCATCATAGCATTAAGAAAATGGAAAGACTGATTCTTGATGGCATTCAATCTAGCCATAGGCTCATCGCTCGAAAACTGGTCCCTCATATGCTGAACAATATGGTCGTAACTATAGCCAAGAGCAGCTTGTGCGCTACCCACCAAGAGTTCTCAAGCAGCGTTAACCGGCAGACTCACTGAAGAACAGGCAGAGAAAAAAAAATTAAACGGAGGGATAAAAAAAAAGAGCTGATTGGGTGCTTTCAAACCCCAGGCGGCTCAAGAAAACATCCATGTGGCCCCATGAAGCTCTCATAAGTCTTATGCGGCTCCAAAAAGCCTCATACGGCTCAAGCCCAGAGGAACGCTTATGCGGCTCCGCACAATAAAAGTCCATACGATTTTGCGTCACTTATGCGGCTTTGCCGACAAGGCACGTATACAGACACTGCGGTTTTCTTATACGGCTCGCAGCTCAGCCGTAGGGCGAACATGCGATTTACAAAGGCTCGTGCATAAAGTATGCGACGTAGCCATGGCAGTTGGGATTCTCTTACTCACACATTGTCCTTACCAGTAATGGGAGGGCGAACGTCAGGATGAACATCAGGTACGACAACCTGCGGAGTATCAGCCACAGCCGAGGCGGATGTGGAGGCCGCCTTCTTGTCCTTTGCTGCCACGGTCTTCTTAGAAGCCATTAATTATCGAAGAAAGGAAGGGCAATCAAGATAGGAAAGGTCTGAGGAAGAAGAAAGAAAATAAAGAAGCCTTCTCTCTCTTCAAAACTCCTTCTATTTATAAGAAGACGGGAGAAGGAGGATACGTGGGCCAATGACCGACTCATGAAGAACGAAACCGACTCCTTGGATTTCGTCTCCAAGATTCACCCAAGGCGTCAAATCCGAAAGATTTAATGAGCTGACCCTAAGGATTCCCCCTACAAAGACGGCGCTGAAACGAATTTGAGGCAATTAAAGACCCGCACACATGGCGAGAAGCTATGCGGCTGAACAGTCCCTGCGGCTGAACCACCTACGCGGCTGAACAACCTATGCGATCAGGGTTTCATATGCGGCTAGAAGAACACAGCCATGCTTCTTATTCAAAGTATTTTAATTTTTCAAATTGAAAACTTTGAAGGGTGTCTTGTAGAAGCATGGAAAATACTAAAGAAAATGACTCACGCGGCCAAAGAACCCCATGCGGCTCAGAAAACTCATGCGGCTCAGGGAGTCATGTGACATAAGGAGTTATGCGGCCCGAGGCATTCCATGCGGCTCAGAAGACACGTGGCCTGACAGTGCTCCCCTCCGACCCATGCTGCATTAATTGCTTTGACGGCTGGCCCCTCTGAAAAGTTGACAGCCCTGATACAAAAGCAGGTAATTATGACTCTGTCATAATGATGAATCTCTAGGGAAGAGAAAAGAGATCTCTGACACAAATTTCCCGAGAGCCATAAAAATGCCACGTGGCCTTGCCACGTGGACGTTCGTATGCGGCTCGAGCAAAGAACTTCTCATACGGTTCAGAGGGAATCTGTCCTATGCGGCTCAGGCCAAGAAAGCCTCATGCGGCTCGAGCAAAGAACTTCTCATATGGTTCAGAGTGAATTTGTCCTATACGGCTCAAGCCAAGAAAGCCTTATGCGGCTCGAGCGAGGACTTCTCATGCGGTTCAAGAGGATCATGTCCATGCGGCTCAGGCGAATATGTACCTATGCGGCCCACAAGGATTACTCCTCTGTGGTTCGAGGGCTCAAGTCAGGGCTACTGCCCAGGCAGCCCTGACACGTGGGCTTAACCATATGCGGCTCAAATTCATATGCGGCTCACTCGTCATGTGGTCCAGATCCCCCAGCAGCTCTTAGGACACGTGTCCTAAACCGATTAATTCCTCAGATTTGCTGCCATTAAAGATTGGGCCAAATCCCAATAATCTGGGACATGTGGCAGAAGAATAGATCTAATTTATTCGCAGATATCAGAAGATCATTATAAGGAAGATTTATTCCAATCAGCATTAATTGCTAATGGAATTTGGTGTAATCTACACCTAATAGCTCGGATTCGTCACAATCAGAAACGAACGGCCTGGATTGACCAGTCCCCAGGCCGCCGCCATCTCCAAGATGTAATCATTGGCAACCCTAATGATCACATCCCACTATTATAAATAGCAGGGTGCCATTCCCTTGCGAGAGGAGATACGATATCAGAGAGACATACGTATATACAGAGAGACTTTCCCCCATAGTCAGAGAGAAAATACACAGAGAGAGAGAGAAGCCAGAAGAGCAACAGAGGAGCAAGAAGAGCATTTCTTCATCAACGCCAACCATCTTTTCACAAGGAGCCAAGGCTGCATACCGATCGTCCAAGGAGTAAGGCAGGGCTGCCGTCGCCTTCCCGAGCCTCTATCGTCATCCCCAAGAATCTAAAATAAACAATTGTACTTAGACTGCTGTACCTAGGTTTTTGTCCCTAGGCTTTCTTTGTACAAGTGAGTTTGTAACGTGAAGTAAAAGTCCGGTCCTCCGATAATTGTTCTGTTCTTTTATATTTCATGGCAAACACGATGGCGACTCTGCTGGGGACTAACTTCTCCACGGCTGAGGAGTAGGTGATGCAATCTGATGCAGCCAAGCTTGGCTCCACGCAACAAAAGATGGTCGCCCGGTTCGACCAACAGGCGTTCGAAGAAATGCTCTCCGACAAGAGCACTGGCCCGGTCCAGAAGCGAGCCCGCACAAAGAAGGCCCGAAAAGAGTGGAGACCCCGATCCTTCGTTCCTACTGAAGCTCTTGCGGAGACACCCTCTATTGTTCAAGACGGCGAGAAAGATTCCCATGCGACCCCACTTCAGATCGTAGACAACTCTGCTGTCCCCAAGATTGGCAGAAGAAAACACTATAATGCTGGACTTGCAGGGGCAAAGAGGAACTCTATGCGATCAGAGCCGCATAAGGATGTTAGCCGCAGGAAGAAAACTCATGTGGCTATATCAGCCAGCCGTATGAAGAAAACTCATGCGGCCACAACTGTCAGCCGCATAACTTATGCGGCTACAGCTGCCAATCACATGGATGAAACCCATGCGGCCAGGAAAGTCAATCGCTTGCAGAAAACCCATGCGGCCCCAATTACCAACCGCATACGGCCAGCCTGCACGATCGTGGCTCCTAGCCGCACAAAAACAATTCATCCGACGGCAGAAGACAACCGCATGCAGACAGCCTGCACGGTATCCAACCCTAGCTGCATAACGTCCATTCCACGCTTCTCTCGATCAGTCTTCGACCGTCTCTCATGCGGTCCTGACCCTGATAGTTCTCTGGATGATAAGCTAGACTCTGTGGCATTCAACTTGGACTCCTCCTATTACGTACCCGCAAGTGCTAAAAGGAGGAAGTCTAGGGCAGCGCGGGCTCATCAGGCCCAGTCAGCTGTCCCAATCTCTGACTATCGAGGCATCCAGTTGATTATCACACGGGCCTCGGATGGGAAGTTGTATACAACCGCTCAAGTCCAGCCTCCGGCGACAAACGGACAGAGTGGTTCCTCTGACCTGCGGAAGGCGATCCTCCACAAACGTAAGTAAAGAGAAGGAGTAATGGCGTGCAAGGAGTCCTCTCTTGGACATAGCTGCACCCAAATCATCGTCAACTGCTGTTGCAACAACGCGGCAGTGACAGACGATCGGCCATCCATCTTCTAAAGACTACAGCATCCGAGCTCAGAAGATGAGGCACCTCCTCTTGTCTCCTGCAATTTCGCTCAGAAGATCCCCGCCGAAAGGAAGGGAAAAAAGACAAGCATCTCCAGTCCCAAGATATCAACCACTACAGCTAAGAAACTGTCGTCTAAACGGTTGTCTTCCACCGGAGTATTCCAACACACCCGTTCAAAAACGAAATCTGCTGCATCGCTGGAGGTTGGGGGTAGCACTCCTTCGAACATCCACAACAATCCGATGTTTCAAGGAGCCGAGCCCGAGGAAACGACTCTCCCATCAGGTACGACAAGTACCGATGTTCCCGAGGACATCCATGACTCTCAAGACGAAGTAAATTCTGAGGCTGGGGGTACTGTTCCCTCTGAGTCTGAACCAGAAGATAATACTCCCACATATCCCGATGACTTCTCGGTACATGGGTATGACTCCGAGGGCACATCCTCCACCGTTCCTTCCATCACTCCTCATGTAAGGACGGTGTTCATGACGGACAGCTATCAAGGTGGTTCCAGTTATCGCCAGTGCATCGACAATCTCGAAGCCATATTACTTGCTTTGGTCAAGTCTGTAGATGAGATTAAAGCAGCCCTTCTAACTCTGTAAGGAGGGACGCCTGGCCAAACAAGCGCGGGTCCCGCAGTCAATGCGGACTCGAATTCGGCGGCACCAAACCCGGGCAACAATCCTCCCGAAATAACAGCCCCTACCGCGACAGATGAGACCCGAAAAGTAAGGAGAGAGGTTCAGGAGCTCCAAGCCATGTTCCATGCCCGAGAAAAAGCTCAAGACCTCAGAATTCGGCAACCATACCCTGCTGAATGGAGGGATGTTCCATTCCCACCAAAATATAAGCCGTTCAATATCAACCCATATGATTACAAGACCTCAGCAAGTCGGTACATCACTTACTTCGAGGTCACCACAGACCATCTGCCCCATGATGATGCTATCCTCACTCGATTATTCATTAGGGCATTGGAAGGAGTCGCCTTCGACTGGTATCGCAATCTGCCGGACAACTGCATCCACTCCTTCGCCGGATTCAAGCGCCTGTTCTTGGAGAGGTTCTACGAAGTTGGGCAGGACGTCACCATGTCCACCCTCATGGACGTCGTCCAAGGGGAGAAGGAGTTGACAAGGAACTATATTGAGCGGTTTCGCCAAACCGCCATGAAGCTGCCCTCCGGAAATCCACATTCCTCTTTGATTGAGATCTGCCAAAAGAGACTGCATCCAACAATCAGTCTCTGGATGGGCGAAAGTCAATTCAAAGATTGGAAGGCCTTCATCATCAGCGCCACAAGCGCCGAAGAATGACTGAAGAATGCTCGCCAACTGGGATTGCACATCTCGGAAGGAGAAAGCAAGGGCAAGCATCCTAACAACGATAATGGGGGTAACCCCTCCAACAATCAGGACATCAAGGGGAAGCAGGCTATGGTGGCCGATACAACACAAAAACCTGAGCCGAAGCCCGCAGACAAACAATGGCCAAAAATCGATTACTCCTTCGAAGACAGTCACGTCAAGCCCATCTTGGACATGCTCATACAAGGGGACAGAATCTAGCTTCCTCTACCAAGACGGGAACCGCGACCGACAGAGATGGAGAATCCGAAATACTGCCATTATTATCGCTATGTTCATCACGCTACACATGATTACTACCAGCTGAAGCGATACATCCAGAACCTCATCGATTCGAACGCTCTGGCCATTGCTTTCGAAGAAGTAACCGTAGCGGCCAATATGGTGTCCGTACAATTCGGCAGCTTCCCTCCGACGGAGACTCAAGACGGGGTGATCCCCGTCCCTCTGGCGACAATAGAGATTACCAATCTTTCGCCTCCCCGAGATCAGGCTGCCGGTCTAGTACCCCTCACCACATCACGAGGAGAGGTCATGTGGATCCATCCAGACTTGGTGTCAGAAGTGACTCGGCCTACACCATCTTCCACCGACAAGAAGAAAATTGGAAAAGTCAGGACCTGCCACACAATCTCGACAGACAACGAGAAAGCTACAGCCGTCATCACACGGTCCGGAGCGCAATCCCAACCTGTTGGTTGACAATCCAGCTGAAAACCATCAACCCACTATAACTGATGCTCCGGGACCGGCTCAGCCTTCAACGACCGACAAGCCTAGGCCGAGGGAGACTCGCTTCGACAAGTCCCTCCGAAAAGAGGCAGCCCAAGGGCTAGAGAGGCCCTACAACTTTGACATCTTAGCGCAATTGGCTAACACACCGGCCAAGTTGTCACTGTACGAACTCCTAAGGCTCTCCAAGGACGTTCGTATTGTATTGAGCGAAGTACTCCAAAATGCCGATGCCTATTGGGAAGATTCGTCTGAAGTGTCAAATTGGCGACCTCCAATCCGAAGTCACCTGCTACGTTATAGATGCAGACACTTCTTACAACATCCTCTTGGGGCGCCCATGGATACACGATTACATGATCGTGCCTTCCACGTTGCACAAATGCTTCAAATATGTCGACAAACACGGCTTTGTGAAGACGTAATTTGCTGACATCGATCCCTTTAAAGGGGTCGAATCTTACTACTCAGACTCCTGCCTATACGAAAAGTTGAAGAGGCTCCTTGATGAAGGAGACATACAAGCTCATACCGAGACAGCCACGGGATCAGAAGGACCCCTGACGATCCACCTCCAAGCTCGCAAACCAGGCAGGTCCGCACCCCTTACTGCCACTCTGCGAAAGGACGCGATCAACCTCTCGGCGCAGGAGGAACAGATAATAATCTGGCTGCTAAGGTCTGGCCAAGTACCGAGACCCACAACGGGGCCAATGACAATCAGACTGCCGAGAGTCGGTCAACCCTAAACGGAAAAGCTCAATCCCTCTGATAGGCCACTGACGATACGCCTTCCCAAGAAGGGTCGTCACCCCGACGCAAGGTCTGACACTTCTAGCAAACCGGCCACTCCTCGCTCCACCTCGAGTGCCAAACTGGGGGTCGCTAGTCTGCCAACAACTCCACGCTCAACTCCATCAACTGAACCACTGACAATCAAGCTTCCCAGGTCGTCCTCTCAATCTTTATTCACACAGGGAGTAGTCGAAGAGGAACCGGAGTTAGCCAAGTATGTGGCTGCCCACACTGATGTTCCCTCCGCTGATGATGTAATCCCCCTAGAAAAGATACCTTACTTCATCAATAAAGGGTTATCTTTGGACTACACCGAGCTCAATAAGCTATGTACAATGTATGCTATGGAACACGGTATAGGAGCTCACCTGCACACACAAGTGACAAATGTGTACACCGCGATCCAGCTTACTCCAGTAGAAGACACTTACCGAATAATCGAGGGAGGGGACCATCCAATCATCTTCGGCTGGACAAACAATGTCACGACCCGCTCCCTAGAGTTAGGGCACGAGAACGTAACAACGTCCAGCCTATGCCGCAGTGTCGGCGGTAGAACGCTGTCCTAGGTCTCAATGCATCTAACAGTATAAGACTAAACAGTTTATACTCCCCGAATGGGGGTGACATAGCAGATACAGTCTCAATCACATCTACGGTAGAGCATGATAAAGATAGATAAAACATGAAATCTAAAATAAATATAGGAGATAGAAGTCTAAGTGTCTAAGATACATAAACCCAGAAATACATCTCAAAACTCAAATACAGTAATCCACAAAGTAAATACAACTCCAGACAAAATGAAATAACTATCTAAACAACCTCTACTGTGTCTCCTCTAGGCTAGCAGGCAATCCCAGGCCATCTGTAAAATTTATCAATAGGTCCAGTCAGGACAGGAGCGAGCACAATACATCTCAACAGTTCATAGCAGGTTAGAAAATATATTCATACAGTAAAGTAAGATACAAGTACTGAAAGAAGTGTAGTATATAAACAGAGAGAGAAAGCTGTAATAGAAATATCTACTATAAGTAAAGAGCTACCAGTGACTAGTGATTTAGAGCACAAAGTCGACATGTGAACGGCTTGATTGTACATGGCTATACTAAAGAGGCGTACATGGCTATTCTACTTTGGAATTGTTCACATGGCTATTTATACTCCCCCGTACCCCCAATTAATACACAAGGATCCAACCAGGTTATGTTATATGATGCTATGTAACAGCCCCCGAAGGGTAGTAGACCCCGAAGGTGATAAGACCCCAAAGGTGGTAGACCCCGAAGGTAATAAGACCCCGAAGGTGGTAGACCCCGAAGGTGATAGACCCCGAAGGTGATACATAGTAGTCCCATAAATGGGATAAGGATTCTAGGAAGACTCTACGATCATAAGAGTATATGTCGTAAGTGATCAAAGAACCAATGAAGCATATGATACGCCATGTAAGTGAAACGCATAGAACATGTAGTACCCGATGCTCCCTAAGGATAACATCTCAAGAAGGGATCCATATAGTACCAATCCGTGTGACCAACGTGACAGTACAAGTAAAGTAATCTACTGAAAAAAATAATTTTAAGCAGGATATGAAATGATCAGAGAATGTACTCGCCTCGATAACCTGAACAGCTGATAAGTATAGGGGGTCCAACTGAAGCCACAGAGTCCTATTTAATGCAACACAGGTTACAAGGTGTCTGGCTCCTAATTATAACAGCACAAGTCACAACATGTCCAGAAGGGTAATATAAAGTACTACAATGCATTCTACATGAATCTAGGTCAAACTAGGCCAAAGTCAACCCTTGGTCAACTCTGGTCAACTGCACTAGTCAAATTAGGTCAAACTAGGTCATGTCCTAACCCAGTAAGTCTTACTAGGCCTAACCAAGACTATCCTAGCAAGCACACATCAATACAAGGCTATACAAGCCAACATACACCAAACTCTATATAGCATGCAATTATTCAATACTCAAATAGGCAAGAATTCACATTGGATATACACTAGGAAATCTATTACTTTAAGCTATATATGTCTACACATATATACACATGCATATATTGGTATTCAACATTAGGTCTATAATCATGGCATTTCAAATGGTTATATAAACTTATATATTACAACAAAATATGCTAACATATATATAATATACATACATAGCTAGGTTAACTATATTCATAAATACTTATTTAAGAGGCTATGTGTGTGTATGTGAACATGACAAAGGGGCAAGTGAGGGTTAAATGGGCATACATAGTATATACATATCAAAGAGTGTCAAAGTGTAAGTGAATAATGTGTCAAGTAAGATAGTGTCAACATAGTGTAAGGGGGTACATGAGGTAATATAGGATTTGTATTAACATAGAACATTACATCTCATTAACTTGTATATTGCATATATTACATCTATTATTACATTACATACATGCTTGCATTCATTCATCATTCATTATTCTCTTGCACCACTATATGCATCATACATTACATACTATGGAACCTACATATTCATTACAAGCCATACTTATGCATGCTTACATTAGATAGGATACTTACACCTCGTACATCATTTATTTAACCATTTACTCATGCTTGTATTCTCTATTTAATTACATAATGTATATACATTAACATGGGTTAAAATTAAATAGAACATTATATTACACACAAGGGTGCACAAAATGCATATGCCGAATAGTAACTCCTACTAATAATCAATACTGTACCATCTCAGCATGAATTAAAATTTAGGATTAAAGTATGTTATAGATCTATGTGTTAGCTTTCCGAAACTTTAAACGAATCGCGTTTTCGTTTCCGGAAACTCCCGGAATCGCGAAAACACCGAGAACGCGTTTGTCTTTCGTACAGCTGACACTCAAATAATTCTCCAGAAAGTTATAGAAAGAATTAGGCCTATTAATACATGTTTTTGGAAAGCTAACTTCAATAAGCTTCTTTTAAAAAAAACAAGAGATTAAACCGAGCTTTGAGCTAGAAGTTATGACATTTCTAAGTTAGAGCTGAAATTAAAAACGTGGATAAAAATTATGACAGATTTAGGTAGTTTGAGACAAAAGAACACAAGTATATAACATAATATATTAAGAACTCACTCTCTACACTAATATGTATATATGAAAAACTATAGAACACATCTCCAATACAAAAATATGAGATTAAACATGTAATAATTTATTCATACATAACAACAACACATAGTGTGTCCAAATTTGGGATTTTCCCACATGGACACAACCACAACACAAAGGACACTCCTATGACCTCCAAATGGACACGAAATGGACACAAATGGAGATACAACTATGGGGTCATTCCTATGGGTTCAAAATATACCTATATGCATGAGGAAATGAAAAGGAGAAGGGATTAATACCTTCCGGTAGATCGAATCGAAGAAAAGCCTTCCCGGAGCGACACCGACACGTAGAGATTCCAAAAGGACACGAACGAGCTCCGAATCCTCCCAAACTTGGGTAGCTTCCTCCTTGGCTAGAATGGAGAAGGAAAGAAGAAGATTTGATGGTGAAATGGAATGATTTGGTGGAGAAATTGCTAGGGATTGCTCTCTAGGAATTTGGGAAAGAACAAGAGAGAGAAAAATAGATGGATAATGACAAATGGGAGGCTCATCCCTATCCTTATTGTGGCTGGCCATAAAGGTGGTTTTGTCCTATTAGGAAAAGTCCAAAAGCCCCTTTTCTAGTCTATTTACTAATACATTGGTAAGGGGTTAAGTCGGGGGTAGTTTGGTCAATCCTAAAACACTAATCCATATTAATACTAACCAAAATAATTAGTCTAGTCACTAACTAAAATTAATATCATGTGGACTAAAATTAATATTATGTGGGCCATGCCTAACTAGTGTGTGGGCCCGCTAGTGTCAAAACTACCCCGGGTCCCCGATACAAGTCGGAATTAGTTGAAATTCGAACCCGACTCAAATAACCCCAAAATATTACAATAAATAAATAAATAATTCCAAAATAATTTAAAAATGAAAATGACAAAAATACCCCTATTTCTGGAAACTGGGGGTGACAAACAACCCGCATCCCTCCACCACAAAGGAAATCGACCTCGGGTCAGATGCCGGGAGACTGCCTCTGTATCTGTATAGCCCACAATCCAAATATCTCATGCAAAAACAGGGGTATGATCTGGAGACGACGCCGGGTTTAAACTACGGCACTGGGCGACGATTACCTTTGAAGCCGCCAGTCCTGGTGGGTAAACCACGGGATTACTATAACAAAACTCGATGCGGGCTAGGGTATGTGACGCCCACTACGACCCCCGAGAGTTCAGATGAAGAATACGACTGGCAATCACATTCAACCGGGTCACCAATTTCTGACTCAGATACCAGCATCGGAGACATGTTCAGACAAGTCATGTCAGTCAACATGGCATTCGCAGACGCTTACGAAGAAGATGAAGACATTCCCGAAATCCTCGAGCTAGAACCGTGGGCCCAGCAGTTGGACGCACAATGGAAAAAGCGGTTCGAACTGAGAGAACCTCCTACTGAAGATGAAGTTATACAAGTTGACCTTGGCAGCGAATCTTCTCCAAAACCAATCTTCGTCAGTAAAAGCCTAGCAGACGAAGAACGGGAGTCGCTACTAGAACTGGTCAGAGAATACATTGATGTGTTCGCCTGGAGCTATGAAGACATGCCAGGGTTAAATCCCGACATTGCTCTTTACAATCTCAACATTCGGCCAGATGCGAAGCCAGTCAAGCAACAACAGCGACGCTTCCGCCCAGGCATCATGGACGCGATCGAAGCCGAAGTTAATATACTGATAGCAAGCGGCTTCATTCGTGAGGAGCAACATCCCGATTGGGTCGCCAATATAGTACCCGTCTTCAAGAAGAATGGGAAGATTCGAATCTACATCGACTTCCGCAACCTGAACGAGGTATGCCCCAAAGATGAATTCTCCCTTTCTATCACAGACATCATGATCGACGATACCTGCGGCTTCGAACGCATGTCATTCATGGATGGCTTCTCGGGGTACAACCAAATCAAAATGCCTCCTAACGACGAAAAGCATACATCATTCCGAACACCGATTGGCACGTACTGCTCCACAGTCATACCTTTCGGTTTAAAGAATGCTGGCGCCACATATCAAAGAGCCATGAGCATCATCTTCAGAGACCACTTACGCAAGACGGTGGAGTGCTATGTTGACGATATAGCCGTTAAGAGCCGTAGCAAGGGAGACCATCTGCAGGATCTAAGGACGGTATTCGACCTAATACGAGCGCACAATTTGAAAATGAACCCTACGAAGTCCTTTCTGGACGTATCCAGCGGGAAGTTCTTGGGCTTCATCATCACCGCACAGGGTATCCATGTAGATCCTGAGAAGACGAAAGCAATCATGGAGATGGGTCCCTCGAAAAATCTCTGCAAACTCAGAGGCCTTCAAGGGAGGCTAGCTTACATCAGAAGGTTCATTTCCAACCTCTCCGGGCGATGCCGACCATTCACGCACCTCATGACGAAAGGGGTCTCATTCGTATGGAACGAGGAATGCCAGCGTGCTTTCGACAGCATCAAAGAATATTTGTCGAACCCTCCGGTCCTGGTGGCCCCGGTTTCTGGAAAACTATTCCTGCTCTAAGTACGAGCAATGGAACATTCCTTCGGGGCTCTGCTGGCACAAAACAACGACGCAGGCCATGAGCAAGCCATATATTACCTCAGCCAAATGATGATTGGGCTAGAGCACCGATACACCACTGTAGAGAAGGAATGCCTTGCCCTGGTGTTCGCCATTTAGAAAATGCGGTACTATGTCACCGGACAAACGATACATATGATCTCACGAGTCAACCCTCTCAGGGTCTTCATGACTAAACCAGCGGCACTCAGCTCTCGCCTCGCTACATGGGCAATATTGCTGTCCCCTTATCATATGATCTTCGTCCCACAAAAGGCAGTCAATGGTCAAGCCCTGGCAGACTTCTTAGCAGCCCACCCGGGCTCGGAGTCCTCCAGGATATATGAAGAGATCCCAGATGAGGTCACCGACTCGCATGCAACCTCTCACGAGGCTATATGGCGAATGTTCTTTGACGGTGCTTCAAGGACCGGACCTAAAGGCAATATAGTCGTCGGAGTCGGGGTAGTGCTGGTCTCCCCTTCCGGATTGGTGATCAACCGTGCCTATTCCCTCGCAGAACCCTGCTCTAACAATGTGGCCGAGTATAACGCTCTGGTCATTGGCCTCCAACTAGCAAGAGAGCTAGGGGTAGAATATCTTGAAGCAAACGGCGACTCCCAACTAATCGTCAATCAGATCCGAGGCTCATACGAAGCCCACCACGAAGACATGATCCCTTATCACCAATTAGCGATTAACATCATCTCGTCGTTCGAGGGGTTCTACATCGAACATGTCCCCCGACTCCAAAATATCGAAGCGGACGCCTTAGCCGATCTTGTCGCTTCCCTAGCAGTTCCGAACTATGATCGCCAATCAGTGGATGTGATAGGCCATGAACTGGTCTGTCCAAAGAACAATGTACAATTCGTGGTGAGTTATTCCGCACAGACGATCGATGATGCCCCGGATTGGAGACAACCATTCATCGACTTTGTCGTCTACGACATCCTGCCCGAGAACCCAAAGGAAGCCACTTCCATCAGACGGCGTTCTCTTAGATTCTTCTAAGATACAGAGACAAAAATGCTGTATCGCCACTCCTACGACGGATTACTGCTTCGGTACCTGTCAAATGCAGAAGCCAAAGAAGCCGTACGAGAAGCTCACGACGGTGTCTGCGGGGCCCACCAGCCCGGCCCAAAATTGCAAGACCGCCTTCGACGAATGGGCTACTATTGGCCCACGATGGTGGCAGATGCGATAGATTATGCTAGAAAATGCAAAGCCTGCCAAGTCCATGCGGACTTCATTCACCAACCATCCAAATTTTTACATCCGACAGTGGCATCCTGGCCATTCGAAGCATGGGGAATGGATATCATTGGTCCAATCACCCCACCTTCCTCCCGAGGATATCGCATCATACTTGCGATCACTGATTACTTCTCCAAATGGGCGGAAGCTGTCCCACTCGCAGAAGTCAAGACTTCAAACGTGATCAGCTTCCTTAAGCATCACATCATCTACCGCTTTGGACTGCCCCGAAGGATCATCCATGATAATGGTCCGCAGTTTGCAAGCCACGTATTCTATCGGTTTTACGATAAATACCGTATTCAGAATATCGCTTCGACGCCGTACAACCCGGCAGCAAACAGGTTAGCAGAGGCATTCAACAAAACAATCATCAAACTCCTCAAGAAGTTTGTCTCCTCCAACAAAGGCGACTGGAACGAGAAACTCGGTGAATGCTTATGGGCTTATCGTACCACAGTTCGAACAGCCACTGGGAATACGCCATTCTCCCTAGTGTACGAAAGTGAGGCAGTTCTCCCATTAGAGACTCAAATACCCTCACTCCGCGTCGCCCTCACTTATTAATTGACGACGGATGACAACTACCGACGTCGACTGCAAGAATTGGAGGCACTAGATGAAAAGCGCCTCTTTGCTCAGCAACGAATTGAGCTATACCAAGCACGCATCTCTGGAGCCTTCAACAAGAAGGTCAAAATTAGAACATTCCAGGTGGGCGATCTCGTCTTGGCAGTCCGGAGGCCGATGGTCATGACTCACAAGACCGTCGGCAAGTTCCAGCCAAAATGGGAAGGCCTATTTATCATAGAGACAGTATTCTCCAATGGTGCTTATCGCCTTGCTAAGCAAAATGGAGACTTGCTCATGTTGCCCGTCAACGGCAAGTTCCTGAAGAAATATTATATCTAAACAATATCCCAGATTATTGAGTCACGTACCCGCTGGTACCACTGAACTCACCCCATAAATTTCCAGATTTTTGAGTCATGTATCCGCTGATACCACTGAACTCACCCTCATAGTTTGTCGAGTCATGCACCCGCTGGTACCGCTGAACTCACGCTCACCATTCTCCAGATCCTCGAGTCATGTACCCGATGGTGCCTCTGAACTCACATCCCGGTCACTCTTTCAGATAGAAAGTTATGTATGATCATACCTCTGAACTTTCTTCTTGAAGGAGATCCTCCTTCATGATCTAATACCCGCACTCCCAGTGCACAAAAAGGGTAATCGATCCACAAATTTCCAAAACGGCCATGTCCTCATTACCTCTGAGTCGTTCCACTTCCGCCAAAAACAAATCACCCCTCACATAGAACTTCCATGTCCTCATTACCTCTGAGTCGTTCTATGTACCCTCCTTCATTGAGCCCACTCCTGTCATGTCCTCATTACCTCAGAATGGAAAGGCTCCGTCGAAGAAACCTTCATACTTGCCATGTCCTTATTACCTCTGAGTAAGTATGATGATCCCCTTTCGACCTATTATCTGTACCCACAACCGGAGTACGCCAAGGGTAATAGGTCCACGAATGTCCTCTGTTGACCACAAAATGTCCTCTGTTGACCACAAATGTCCTCTATTGTCCACAAATATCCTCTGTTGACCAACAATATCCTCCGTTGAGTTCACTCCTGCCATGTTCTCATTACCTCTAAGTAGAAAGACTCTACGTTTAAAAAACCTTCATACTTGCCATGTCCTCGTTACCTCTGAGCAAGTATGTTCGTTCCCCTTTATCCTATTATCCATATCCTAAACCAGGGTACGCCAAGGATAATAGGCCCATAAATATCCTCAGCTAAATTTTTCAGCATAAACCTATCACCTCATCAGGCCCCAGGTGCCCAGCTGCTCTACGGCATTCCTTTTCTCAATACCAAGAGCACCCATGACCACGTCGCTATGGCTGCTTCAGGTGCCCTGACCAAAACTTGTTACCTCTACCTAAAACCAAGGTATGCCATGAGTAACAGGTCCACAAATATATCCCCTATACGGGGGAAAACACCACCACAATATCACAGGCACAGCAAGCAATACAAATGAAGGGTAGAATTGAAAGTACTCTTTATTTGAGGAAAGAAAAAGCATTACATATTTCGGGATCATGTCCCCTTCAGAAAGAAAGAAAACAAAAACAAAACAAGAAGAAAAAGCCGACTACATTTCAGTATTACTCAATTCTAGGAGGTGGTTTCTTACTGAGGTGGTCCCCCGTTCAATCCGTTGTTGAGCGCGACGCTCGGCCTCCTGGAATAAATGCTCCTCATTGTCCAAGCCCAAGAACGCTTGACAGTCATCTTCCATTTTCTTTAAGGCAGTCTCCAGGTCAGTCGAAGCTTGAGTAACCCTGTCAGCCTCCTGAACGATTAGTCCCCTGTCATTGCGGGTAGTCTCGAGTTCAGACTCCAAGAAAGTCAACTTCTTCTGAAGTACAAGGATCTGCTCTCGCGTCTCAGTAATCTCACGAGAAACGAATTCCTCCCGAGCTGTGACATTTTCATTCGCGTAACTCAATTGATCAAACCGGCCAGATAAGTCGCTGAGATCCTTCAGTATGGTCGGTCTGGTCCTATCCCGAGCAGCTCTAGTCCTCTCTATAACAGCGATAAGAGAATCCCGCTCCTCGTTTATAACAGCAGATAGATCAGCCTGTCGCAATACTCGAAGCTCGGCCACCAGCTGACCAGCCTCTAACAATTTCGCCTCCAGAAGCGAAGCCACCCCTGCATCACCAGGAAGATCCCTAAGGATATTTACTTGACCCTGGGTGTATTGGCGGGCCAAGGTGAAGGAGGTTCCCCTTTCCACAGCAGCCTCGATTCCCCTACTCAAATGACGATAAAAATTGGCAACCACGTCCTGTAACGCGTCGTCCAGAACTTCAGCAGAGGATGGCGTCAGGAGAAGCAGGGACGGCAACGTCAAAGGAGTAACGCTAGAGCTCGCCACCGGAGGAACGGAGTCCGAGTAAAATGATGCATGAATAGCGGCCAACTCATCTTCCGCCGCCTGGAAAGCTTGGATACTCGGTAGGGCAGAAAGGTCGATTCTCGGAGCCACCGGAGCAGAGGACAAGGACCATCGTTCCCTGCCCCGACTGCCCCGATGACTGACCCGTTAAACTCGGGCCCCCAGAAGGCCCATCAAGACAAGTCGGATGGTGAAAAGGTACACTCTTCTCCACCAATGCCCCTTCGGTTGGTGTGGTCCCAACAACGTCCGTCCTCGGCACCGGAGGGGTAGGACCTGTATGTCCAGAATAACAATCAATCGACGTAACCCGAAGGACGTGATGATAGAGTAGATAGGCTTCCTCACAGGTCTAGATTCGGCTAATCTTACCAGGGGAAGGGCATGAAGGCTGCAGCTCATCCACAACTGGCGTGGTCCCCTCACCCACGATCCTCGAGTTAAACCCAGTCACGTCCTCTGTCCCCGTCACCTTGAAGGGGTATACAGATTGATCTGCCCCATCTTGAAAAGGAACAGGCTCGCGGGAGTCCCCGTCGTCCTGGGTCACCGCCTCGACATCTTGAAGTTCTTCTTCTCCTGACACCTAAAAGAGAGAACGAAGACGGTTAGAATTGAAGCTCGAAGAAAAGAAGGAAGAAGGAATCGAGAACAGTTTTTGTTACCTCTGACGCAGGGTTAACTTCTTCTCCACTTTCTCTTATGGCAAGCGGGCGATGCCTAGTCGCAACCAGCTTCCGGGATCGAGTAACACTGCCAACAGGAGAAACTTGTCTGCTACGTTTCGGAGTAGGACCAGGCGCAACGAGGGACTGATCCCCCAACATCTCACCTGACGAAACAGGCGGTTGACCCACTTCTGCATCGGCCACTGGAAGGACAGAGTCATCTTTATCATGCTCGTTGCCTTCGTCACCCTCAGCAGCGGAGCCCAAATCTGGTACCTCGGCTCTAGTCTTTCTTTTCTTGGCCCCTTGAGAGCCTTCCTCCAGACCGCTACCAATAATAAAACTGGTACCTGGGTTAAAACCGACCGGGGGTTTGTTCGCCATGACATGATACAAAGCCACCATATACAAGATCTCCACTGACTCCTTAATAGCAGGGACCGAGAAAATATTACGAGTATGGAACGAATCATAATACTGCCAAGCTCTGATACCATCAAGAAGGCTGCCTTCATGACCCAAACAAGAACTGGGGCTGTCCAGACAAAGTTGGTTGTATCTAAACTACCGGGCAAACCTGCTAGGCAGATAAGGCTCCAGAAAGACGGTATTGCGATTACGATACACCAGATGTGCGGGACGAATGTTACGCAGCCATAGGAGCATCTGGCCATCCAGAAGCTGAGGGGGCGCGATACCGTCAACATGTACAGCCTCTATGTCCCTGGCAGTAAAGCGAGGGACAGATACGAAGATATGATACTTATCTGCCCTCGCCAATACCATCCGGCAAGCCCGCATGGTTTCACATTCCCAAGGCTCGTCACGATAGCGGAAGATAAATGCGTCATCATCAGTCACACCGTCTTCAGAGCCCGGCCTCATCAAAGACGGGTAATGTATCAGCAGCCACCCCATCAAATAGTGATAGGGCAACTCAGTTCGTTCAAAATCCTTGGTCACGTCGCGAGCAATGACTTTGGATGTGAAGGTACAAAGGCCACGGTGTATGCTGCACACCATGGCCGGGAGGAGAGCTAGCCTGATTCGTAAAACTAACCTCACAGCCGGAAGAATGAAGTTACGACTAATTCTCTCAATAGAACCGGCTCCTCCCGAGACTACACAATTTCGTAGCCAGATCATCAAAAATCCTGCCAGAAACGCTTTCTCAGATAGCTCTTGAGTATCATGGTAAAAGTAACCGAAAGTGTCAGTCTTGCTCCCTAATCCGTCACTGGTAGTGGCCATTCTCTTAGCCGACAACACCAAGTCCTTAACCGCTTCCCGAGATCGAGGACGACGAGAGATGACTTGACCTGAGGCATCTGCCGGGAAGAGATAATGCACCCAATCCTTGGTATAGGGATCGTTCCCTTCCGAGTTACCAGCCTTTCGGGTTATTTGATGGCATGTGTTATAATGGCACAATATCTCCTGGTAAAGAGCCACGAAGCCATGATACCGTCGTTCCAAATCCTCGAGTTCCTCATTAGTCGGAGTATACACTTCAAACGCTTCGTCCCCCCAAGGAAGCTTGGAGACCGCGTGCATCTCATGGAGCGCGAGTCCCATCTTCCCTACAGGTGTGTAAAAGGTCCCCGTACGGCAATTATACATTTCCAGTAGAGACATGAACAGCTTCTTGTTTGTGGACAAGCCATGACTGGCACCTCGGATAGCGTGGTAAAGGCCAATCTCGCACAAAAAGACCTCATACTTCTGCAAGATCCAAGTAGACAAATTGATCCACGAGAGAATATTGTGTACCCAACCAGAAAACGTCAATCGACTAACGGGATAGGAGCCTTTCCGAGCAAGCTGATTTATAAAAGTATCGGCAGTATAGAATGTGAAGTTAGGGCCTGCCACATTCAGGAAAGAACCTGGGACCAACCCCGTCACAGAACGACTAGTATACACTTTGCCGGCAGCCACGGACTTCAGATTGTTATTATAATGGATGTTCCCCACAAACATCCCACTTCTAGTAGGGGTTAAAGTCTCTCCCATCTTCCAGTCCAACGGGAGCATATTAAACCAAGATAATGGGAAGTGTTGCTCCATCTGGGGGATACGGATCGCCACCCCGTTAGAAATAAAACTCCAATCCTCCGACACCTCCAGAACATGATCGTTCTCTACGGTCAAGGTGTCTCCAAAAAAGAATGCAGGCTTCAAATACTCCCCTTCAAATTTCCCGAAGTTCATCATAGCATTAAGAAAATGGAAAGACTGATTCTTGATGGCATTCAATCTAGCCATAGGCTCATCGCTCAAAAACTGTCCGTCATATGCTGAACAATATGGTCGTACCTATAGCCGAGAGCAGCTTGTGCGCTACCCACCAAGAGTTGTCCAGCAGCGTTAACCGGTAGACTCACTGAAGAACAGGTAGAGAAAAATAAATTAAACAGAGGGATAAAAAAGAGAGCTTATTGGGTGCTTTCAAACCCCAGGCGGCTCAAGAAAACATCCATGTGGCCCCATGAAGCTCTCATAAGTCTTATGCGGCTCCAAAAAGCCTCATGCGGCTCAAGCCCAGAGGAACGCTTATGCGGCTCTGCACAATAAAAGTCCATGCGGTTTCGCGTCACTTATGCGGCTTTGCCGACAAGGCGCGTATACAGACACGACGGTTTTCTTATGCAGCTCAGCCGTAGGGCGAACATGCGATTTACAAAGGCTCGTGCATAAGGTATGCGACGTAGCCATGGCAGTTGGGATTCTCTAACTCACACATTGTCCTTACCAGTAATGGGAGGGCGAACGTCAGGATGAACATCCGGTACGACAACCTACGGATTATCAGCCGTAGCCGAGGCGGAAGTGGAGGCCGCCTTCTTGCCCTTTGCTGCCACGGTCTTCTTGGGAGCCATTAATTATCGAAGAAAGGAAGGGCAATCAAGATAGGGAAGGTCTGAGGAAGAAAAAAGAAAATAAAGAAGCCTTCTCTCTCTTCAAAACTCCTCCTATTTATAGGAAGACGGAAGAAGGAGGACACGTGGGCCAATGACCGACTCATGAAGAACAAAATCGACTCCTTGGGTTTCGTCTCCAAGATTCACCCAAGGCGTCAAATCCGAAAGATTTAATGAGCTGACCCTTGGGATTCTCCCCTACAAAGACGACGCTGAAACGAATTTGAGGCAATTAAAGACCCGCACACGTGGCGAAAAGCTATGCGGCTGAACAGTCCCTGCGGCTGAACCACCTACGCGGCTAAACAACCTATGCGGTCAGGGTTTCATATGCGGCTAGAAGAACACAGCCATGCTTCTTATTCAAAGTATTTCAATTTTGCAAATTGAAAACTTTGAAGGGGGTCTTGTAGAAGCATGGAAAATACTAAAGAAAATGACTCATGCGGCCAAAGAACCCCATGCGGCTCAGAAAACTCATACGACTCAGGGAGTCATGCGGCATAAGGAGCTATGCGGCCCGAGGCATTCCATACGGCTCAGAAGACACGTGGCCTGACAGTGCTCCCCTCCGACCCATGCCGCATTAATTGCTTTGACGGCTGACCCCTCTGAAAAGTTGACAGCCCTGACACAAAAGCAGGTAATTATGACTCTGTCATAAAGATGAATCTCTAGGGAAGAGAAAAGAGATCTCTGACACAAATCCTCCGAGAGCCATAAAAATGCCACGTGGCCATGCCACGTGGGCGTTCGTATGCGGCTCGAGCAAAGAACTTCTCATGCGGTTCAGAGGGAATCTGTCCCATGCAGCTCAGGCCAAGAAAGCCTCATGCGGCTCGAGCAAAGAACTTCTCATACGGTTCAGAGTGAATCTGTCCTATGCGGCTCAAGCCAAGAAAGCCTCATGCGGCTCGAGCGAGGACTTCTCATGCGGTTCAAGTGGATCATGTCCATATGGCTCAGGCGAATATGTACCTATGCGGCCCACAAGGATTACTCCCCTATGGTTCGAGGGCTCAAGTGAGGGCCACTGCCCAGGCAGCCCTGACACGTGGACTTAACCATATGCGGCTCAAATTCATATGCGGCTCACTCATCATGCCGTCCAGATTCCTCCAGCAGCTCTTAGGACACGTGTTCTAAACCGATTAATTCCTCAGATTTGCTGCCATTAAAGATTGGGTCAAATCCCAATAATCTGGGACACGTGGCAGAAGAATAGATTTAATTTATTCGTAGATATCAGAAGATCATTATAAGGAAGATTTATTCCAATCAGCATTAATTGCTAATAGGATTTGGTGTAATCTACACCTAATGGCTCGGATTCGTCACAATCAGAAACGAACGGCCTGGATTGACCAATCCCCAGGCCGTCGCCATCTCCAAGATATAATCATTGGCAACCCTAATGATCACATCCCACTATTATAAATAGCAGGGTGCCATTCCCTTGCGAGAGGAGATACGATATCAGAGAGAAATACGTATATACAGAGAGACTTTCCCCCATAGTCAGAGAGAAAATACACAGAGAGAGAGAAGCTAGAAGAGCAACAGAGGAGCAAGAAGAGCATTTCTTCATCAATGCCAACCATCTTCTCATAAGGAGCCAAGGCTGCATACCGATCGTCCAAGTAGTAAGGCAGGGCTGCCGTCGCCATCCCGAGCCTCTATCGTCACCCCCCAAAATCTAAATTAAACAATTGTACTTAGACTGCTGTACCTAGGTTTTCGTCCCTAGGCTTTCTTTGTACAAGCGAGTTTGTAACGTAAAATAAAAGTCCGGTCCTTCGATAATTGTTTTGTTTTTTTATATTTCATGGCAAACACGATGGCGACTCTGCTGGAGACTAACTTCTCCATGGCTGAGGAGTTGGTGATACAATCGGATGCAGCCAAGCTTGGCTCCACGCAACAAAAGATGGTCGCCCGGTTCGACCAATAGGCGTTCGAAGAAATGCTCTCCGACAAGAGCACTGGCCCGGTCCAGAAGCGAGCCTGCACAAAGAAGGCCCATAAAGAGTGGAGACCCCGATCCTTCGTTCCTACTGAAGCTCTTGCGGAGACACCCTCTGTTGTTCAAGACATGAACAAGATTCCCCTGCGACCCCACTTTCGATCGTAGACAACTCTGCTGTCCCCAAGTCCGGCAGAAGAAAACACTATGATGCTGGACTTGTAGGGGCAAAGAGGAACTCTATGCGATCAGAGCCGCATAAGGATGTTAGCCGCAGGAAGAAAACTCATACGGCTATATCAGCCAGCCGTATGAAGAAAACTCATGCGGCCACAACTGTCAGCCGTATAACTTATGATGCTACAGCTGCCAATCACATGGATGAAACCCATGCGGCCAGGAAAGTCAATCGCTTGCTGAAAACCCATACGGCCACAATTACCAACCGCATGCGGCCAGCCTGCATGGTCGTGGCTCCTAGCCGCACAAAAACAATTCATCCGACGGCAGAAGACAATCGCATGCAGACAGCCTGCACGGTACCCAACTCTAGCCGCATAACGTCCATTCTACGCTTCTCTCGATCAGTCTTCGACCGTCTCTCATGTGGTCCTGACCCTGATAGTTCTCTGGATGATAAGCCAGACTCTGTGGCATTCAACTTGGACTCCTCCGATTACACACCCGCAAGTGCTAAAAGGAGAAAGTCTAGGGCAGCGCGGGCTCATCAGGCCCAGTCAGCTATCCCGACCTTTGACTATCGAGGCATTCCGTTGATTATCACATGGGCCTCGGATGGGAAGTTGTATACAACCGCTCGAGTCCAGCCCCCGGCGGCAAACGGACAGAGTGGTTCCTCTAACCTGCGGGAGGCGATCCTCCACAAACGCAAGGAAAGAGAAGGAGTATCGGCGTGCAAGGAGTCCTCTCTTGGACATAGCTGCACCCAAATCATCGTCAACTACTGTTGCAACAACGCGGCAGTGACGGACGATCGGCCATCCGTCTTCCAAAGACTACAGCATCCGAGCTCAGAAGATGAGGCACCTCCTCTTGTCTCCTATAATTCCGCTCAGAAGATCCCCACCGAAAGGAAAGAGAAAAAGACAAGCATCTCCAGTCCCAAGATATCAACCACTACAGCTAAGAAACTGTCGTCTAAACGGTTGTCTTCCACCGGAGTATTCCAACACACCCGTTCAAAAATGAAATCTGGTGCATCGCTGGGGGTTGGGGGTAGCACTCCTCCGAACATCCACAACAATCTGATGTTTCAAGGAGCCGAGCCCGGGGAAACGACTCTTCCATCAGGTACGACAAGCACCGATGTCCCCGAGGACATCCATGACTCTCAAGACGAAGTAAATTCTGAGGCTGGGGGTACTGTTCCCTTCGAGTCCGAACCAGAAGACAATATTCCCACATATCCCGATGACTTCTCGGTACATGGGTATGACTCCGAGGGCACATCCTCCACCGTTCCTTCCATCACTCCTCATATAAGGACGGTGTTTATGACGGACAGCAATCAAGGTGGTTCAAGTGATCGCCAGCACATCGACAATCTCGAAGCCATATTTCATGCTTTGGTCAAGTCTGTAGACGAGATTAAAGCAGCCCTTACAACTCTGCAAGGAGGGACGCCTGGCCAAACAAGCGCGGGTCCCGCAGTCAATACGGACTCGAATTCGGCGGCACCAAACTCGGGCAACAATCCTCTCGAAATAACAGCCCCTACCGCGACAGATGAGACCCAAAAAGTAAGGAGAGAGGTTCAGGAGCTCCGAGCCATGTTCCATGCCCGAGAAAAAGCTCAAGACCACAGAATTCGGCAACCATACCCTGCTGAATGGAGGGATGTTCCATTCCCACCAAAATATAAGCCGTTCAATATCAACCCATATGATGGCAAGACCTCAGCAAGTCGGTACATCACTTACTTCGAGGTCACCATCGACCATCTGCCCCATGATGATGCTATCCTCACTCGATTATTCATTGGGGCATTGGAAGGAGTCGCCTTCGACTGGTATCGCAATCTGTCGGACAACTGCATCCACTCCTTCGCCGGATTCAAGCGCCTGTTCTTAGAGAGGTTCTACGAAGTAGGGCAGGACGTCACCATGTCCACCCTCATGGACGTCGTCCAAGGGGAGAAGGAGTTGACAAGGAACTATATTGAGCGGTTCCGCCAAACCGCCATGAAGCTGCCCTCCGAAAATCCAAATTCCTCTTTGATTGAGATCTGCCAAAAGAGACTGCTTCCAACAATCAGTCTCTGGATGGGCGAAAGTCAATTCAAAGATTGGAAGGCCTTTATCATCAGCACCACAAGCGCCGAAGAACGACTGAAGAAGGCTCGCCAACTGGGATTGCACATCTCGGAAGGAGAAAGCAAGGGCAAGCGTCCCAACAACGATAATGGGGGTAACCCCTCCAACAATCGGGACAACAAGGGGAAGCAGGCTATGGTGGCCGATACAACACAAAAACCTGAGCCGAAGCCTGCAGACAAACAATGGCCAGAAATCGATTACTCCTTCGAAGACAGTCACGTCAAGCCTATGTTGGACATGCTTATACAAGGGGACAGAATCCAGCTTCCTCCACGAAGACGGGAACCGCGGCCGGCAGAGATGGAGAATCCGAAATACTGCCATTATCATCGATATGTTCATCACGCTACACACGATTGCTACCAGCTGAAGCGATACATCCAGAACCTCATCGATTCGAACGCTCTGCCCATCGATTTCGAAGAAGTAACCGTGGCGGCCAATATGGTGTCCGTACAATTCGGCAGCTTCCCTACGAAGAAGACTCAAGACGGGGTGATCCCCGTCCCTCTGGCGATAATAGAGATTACCAATCTTCCGCCTCCCCGAGATCAGGCTGTCGGTCTAGTACCCCTCACCATATCACGAGGGGAGGTCATGTGGATCCATCCAGACTTGGTGTCAGAAGTGACTCGGCCCACACCATCTTCCACCGACAAAAAGAAAATTGGAAAAGTCAGGACCTGCCACACAATCTCGGCAGACAACGAGGAAGCTACAGCCGTCGTCACACGGTCCGGAGCGCAATCCAAACCTGTGGTTGACAATCCAGCTGAAACCATCAACCCACTATAACTGATGCTCCGGGACCGGCTCAGCCTTCAACGACCGACAAGTCTAGGCCGAGGGAGACTCGCTTCGACAAGTCCCTCCGGAAAGAGGCAGCCCAAGGACTAGAGAGGCCCTACAACTTTGACATCTTAGCGCAATTGGCTAACACACCGGCCAAGTTGTCACTGTACGAACTCCTAAGGCTCTCCAAGGACGTTCGTATTGCATTGAGCGAAGATGTCTGCCGAGAAAGTAATAAAAGCTACACTAGCTTATTACAAAGCCACAGAAAGTAATAAAAGCTGGGCTTATGCCCTTTACAAACTTTTTACATAAATTTAAATAAGAAGAAAAATATTGGTTAGTGCTAAAATTTCCTACAATTAATTATAAAATAAGAATAGTAATTAAATTAAATTAATTTTGAGTCTCATATTGGTCCAATAGTCAAAATAGCTAATGCCTCAACGTCCAGGTAAAACCGGTTTCATTTGTATTTTGCTAAGGGCCCATTGACCGATATGGTCGTCGCCCAAAATCCATTATATAAAATATTTCCGGAAACTGATTAGAAATCCATTTATAAATTTTATAAATTTCGGCAGCATTCCCTCTATTTTCGGGATAACCCAAAACTGGGAAAATACCAAAAACACAACCAGTAAAATTGTCCCAAACCAGGGAAACCCATAAATAATTCCAGAAGCTATTTATATAAATTGTAATCCACATAAACATTCCCAAAAATATTTAGAAAATCCAAAATAGGATCGGAACACCACTTCAAATAAAATATCATTCGGAAAAATTCAAATTAAAAACTAATCCAAAAATCCTAGGAATTTTTTCGAGACAATTTCGAAAATTCTGAAATCAACCCGTCTGAAACAAATTTCCAAAAATCTAAATTTAAACGGAAATTCCGAACACGGAAAGTTTCCTGAATCAAATCTCGGAAATTTCGAGAATTCGATGAAACCATATAACCAATATGGTTTCGGGAATTCTGAAAACCAAGACGTAAACCAAAGACCGAATTCCCGGGGAGAAATCGGGGACCAAATCTCATCATAGACTATAAAAATGGAAACGACAACGAAATTATACCCTGTTGCTCGGCTAGAGCTCTCAGGTGAAATAAAGAAGAAAAATCCATGTAGACAGCGGAATCGACTCAGAACAGTACGTACGAGAATATGGGAACAGCAGATAGGGTCCCGAAGATCGTCGTACAGAAACGGCTCTAAAGCGGAACCTGCTGGGACAGAGCCGACAAGGCTTGAGGTCGTCGGAGAGAACAGATCGGGCCCAAGGGACTGGATCCAACTACGGAGGAGGCGTTGGATGGAACGCGGGAGGGAGGCGGTCGGCTCGAGGGAATCCGCGCGGCCAGCGGGGGCACGCTCAGGTGGAGGTATTGCCGGCGGAAGGTCGCCGGGGTGGGCGGAGCCGCTCAGTCGGTCGAGAGTCGTCGGAAAAGCGATGTCGGTCGACTAGGGCTCGGGTTAGGGCTTTGGGGAAATTTTGGGAAGTGGGTTTGGGAGAGTGGTGGAAAGATTGGAGAAGGAGATGGGTTTTATATAGGAAAATTTTTAGGGGTTTCGGAAGATTGAAGAAGGAGTCGACGTTAGGGAGCCGAGGGGTCGACCGAGAGTCTCGGAGAGGAAAAGCTCGGCCATTTGGCCGTTTGGAAGGGAAGAGTCTCCTTTCCCTGCAGAAAGAGAGTATTAAATGGATCAAAAGAAAGTTTAAAAGAAAAAGATTCTTTTCTTTACTGTTAAGAAGGAAGGATAGATAGTTAAAGAATGAGAGTTGTTATTTATATAAAAAAACTAATCTTTTAAAAACCGAGTTTCGGTTCGGTACGGAAACCGAGTACGGATTTGGGTCAGACCTTGGACATAGGATCGGGTCAGGCCAAAAATCCATTAATTAGTTAAAATAATATTTATATATATGATTTTTGGACGGGTCAGGACCAACAAAAATCCAATTTTTATTTATTTTGAAAATAATAATTTTTAATTTAACTATAAATAATAATTATTAACACTAAAAATTTATCTAATTAAAATTACGGGTTTTGTCTAAACTCTAAAATTCCAGAAAAATGCATTTTCCTAAATTAACAAATGATTTATATTTAGCTAATTGATTCAATTAATGAACTGGAAATTTACGGATTTCACAACCTTCCCTCCTTAGACAATTTCTTCCTCGAAATTAAAGGATAGGTTAGGAATTAACTCAGGTCTCAAACAAGTACGGGTACTGCTCCCGCATCTTATCTTCTCGTTTCCAAGTAGACTCGCCTGGAGAATTGTGTCGCCACATGATTCTGACTATGGGCGTCACGGAGTTCCTGGTTGTCTTCTTGCCTCTGTCTAAAATCGCCATTGGCTTCTCTGGCACTGTAAGGCTGGGTCCAATCTCTAGCTCTGAATGGCCCAAGATGTGGCTCGGATCCGGGATGTAGCGTCTGAGCCATGAAACATGGAAGAAGTTATACACGCTGTCAAGATTAGCTGGTAGAGCTAATCGGTACGCTACTTCTCCAATTCGGCTCAAAACTTCAAATGGGCCGATGTATCTGGGACTCAACTTTCCAGCTCTGCCAAATCGGATAGTTCCTCGGGTAGGTGAAATCTTCACAATGATACTATCTCCTTCTTTAAACTCCAGTGGTCGACGACTGCTATCAGCCCAATGCTTCTGCCTGTCTTGGGCAATCTTGAGCTTGTCCCTGATCACCTTTACCTTCTCTGCTGCATCAGTCACCATTTCAGGTCCAAGCAATACTCTTTCTCCTACGTCGTCCCATGCAAGTAGAGTGCGACAACAACGTCCATAAAGTGCTTCAAATGGTGTCATACCGATGCTAGCTTGGTAGCTGTTAATGTAAGAGAACTCTACCAAGTGCAAATGGTCTTCCCAAGACCCTCCAAATTATAAGACGCAAGATCTCAGCATATCTTCTAGCGTCTGGATGGTTCTCTCCGATTGTCCGTTAGTTTGGGGATGGTAGGCCGTGCTGAACTTTAGTTTTGTTCCCAAGCTATCATGCAAACTCTTCCAAAAGTGAGAGATAAATCTAGTATCTCGGTCAGATACAATACTTACCGGTACTCCATGAATCCGGTAGATGTGTCGCATGTACAATACTGCCAACTTCTCGGTGGATAGACCAACCTTGAAGGGGATAAAGTGAGCTGACTTAGTCAGTCGGTCCACAATAACCCAAATGGCATCCTTCCCTCCTTGGGATTGAGGCAATCCTGACACAAAGTCCATCGTTATATGCTCCCACTTCCACTCCGAAATGTCCAGCAGCTGTAGAAGTCCTGCGGGTCTCTGTCTGCTAGCCTTTACTTGTTGACAAATCAAGAATCTAGCCACAAATCTGGATACATCCTTCTTTATTATATACCACCAAACAATGGTACGCATATCCCGATACATCTTGTTAGCTCCGGGATGTATGGAATACTGCGACTGGTGCGCTTCTTGCATCAGCTCATTCCTCAGTTCGCCAGATGGTACATACAGCCTCATACCATTCTTCAATGCTCCGTCACTGGCAATAGAGAATCCTTTAAGTGTTCCTGCCAACACTTGATCTCTGAGTTTGCAAAGTTCTTCGTCTTAAAATTGTGCCTCATTGACTTTGTCCATCAGACTTGAACGCAATTGCAATTGTATCATGGTTGAGTCGGCTCCAGGTACAATAGCTGCTCGCCCCAGTTCCTTCATCTTTTCCTCAGGCAGTACAATCTCTAGACCAAGCTTCTCTATGTCCTCTAATAAGTGCCGCTCCTTATTTAAGAACATCGCCACTGGGTATCGACTAAGTGCATCTGCAACCACATTAGCCTTACCCGGATGGTACTGTAAGTCGATGTCAAAATCCTTCATCAGCTCCAGCCATCTTCTTTGTCTCATGTTCAACTCCTTCTGAGTGAAAACATATTTCAGACTTTTATGGTCTGTAAATATTTCCACTCTCTCTCCATAGAGATAATGCTTTCATAGTTTCAAAGCAAAGATGACTGCAGCAAGCTCCAGATCATATGTTGGATAGTTCTTTTCATGAGTCCGTAATTGCCTAGATGCGTAAGCAATCACTTTCCCATGTTGTTGAAGAACGCAACCCAGTCCTTTTCCAGAGGCATCACTGTATATTGAGAAACCTCTGGTACCTGCGAGTAGCGCAAGTATCGGTGCTGTTGTAAGTCTCTTCTTCAGTTCCTCAAACGATGCCTGACAAGCTTCCGTCCAAATGAACTCTTTATTCTTCCAAGTGAGGTTTATCATTGGTTCAGCAATTCTGACAAAATCATTCACAAACTTTCGGTAGTAGCCAGCCAAGCCCAAAAAACTTCTGATTTCAGCAACTGAGCTTGGAGTAGAACACTTCTCAACAGCAGCTATCTACTTAGGGTCTACCAAAATTCCTTCTGTTATGACAACATGGCCAAGAAAATCTACCTTGTCTAGAAAGAATTCACATTTGGAAAGCTTACCATATAGCTTCTCCTTCCTCAAAGTTCCCAGAACTTTTCTGAGGTGCTCTTCATGATCCTCTTCAGTCTTCGAGTAGATCAGAATGTCATCGATGAAGACAATAACAAACTGATCTAGATATTCATGGAAAACCTTGTTCATAAGGTTCATGAATACAGCAGGAGCATTCGTCAGTCCAAACAGCATGACCAAGAATTCAAACTGCCCATACTTGGTGTTGAACACCGTCTTGGGAATGTCCTCCTTCCTGATCTTGATCTGATGGTAGCCGAATCTGAGGTCTATCTTTGAGAATACCTTGGCTTCACTGAGTTGATCAAACAGGTCATCGATCCGGGGCAGAGGGTACTTGTTCTTGATGGTGATATTGTTCAACTCCCGGTAGTCGATGCACATCCGTGCTGTTCCGTCCTTCTTGGCCACAAATAAGACAGGTGTTGCCCAGGGTGAAGCTCCATCTCTGATAAATCCAAGGGCCTTCCGTTCATTGATCTGATCCTTCATCTCCTTTGACTCCTTCGGGTTGACTGTAGCATCCCTTAGAAATAGGGAAAGAGCCGGGGACTAGGTCAATGGTGAACTCTATTTCTCGATCTGGGGGTAACCCTGGAAGACTATCAGGGAAGACGTCCATAAATTCTGCTATGATAGGATGGGGTGGTCCGGGTTCTTCTGTGATAGAGGTGTAGGTAACACACTCCATATCCTCCTTAGTTCGAGAGATTTTAAACTCTGGCTCTCCAGGTGGGCTGAAGACTACACATTCTCTGTGACAGTCTATCAGTGCATGTTGCTTACTCAACCAGTCCATCCCTAGGACTACATCATAGTTGGGTAAGGGCATCACAAGCAAAGGTGCTATGAACTGGTGGCCTGATATATTTATGGGACAGTTACAGGTCTCCGTGATGGGTAGGGGTCCTCCACCGGTCATGACTCTACATATCTTCTTGCTAAATCCCGTATCTATGTGGTGTGAAGAAATAAATTTTGTTGATATAAAACTATGTGATGCACCTGAATCAAATAATGCTAAAGCAGGATATGAATACACGTAAATAAAACCTGCAATGACATCAGCTGTAGGTTTCTGCTCTGGCTCTTGTTCCTCTGCTGCTAGGGCAAAGGCTCGTCCAGTCTTCTGTTGATGCTACCAAAATTGTTGTTGCTGAGTGGGTAGAGGACCTTTCTGTTGAGTTACTCCAGTCCGGTGGACTGACAAGGGGCAGTCCTTTACTTGGTGGGTGGCAGACCCACAGACTAGGCAGTGTCCAAGCCTCTTCCTACAGATGTTTGACTGATGCTCTGGCCTCTTGCAAAAATCACAGACATGGATCTGCCTCTGGGGTGCTCTATCATTGTTCCTCGTCTGTTGGTGGTGGTGGTGGTGGTGAGGAGGCCGGTTGTTGTTGTTGTTGTTGGGCTTCTTCTGATTACCCTGGAAGTTGTTAGTTCCAGGATAATCCCTCTTTGAGCGAGCGGGTTGACTCTTCTCTATATCCTAAGCTCGCTCCAGGATCATTTCATAAGTCTTAGCACCGCCTACGATCACATAGGTGCGGATCTCTTCTCTTAGCCCATATTTGAACCTTTCAGCACGATCATCAGGGTCAGCTACCAAATTCTTGGCAAAGCGGCTTGAGTTGGCCGAATTCTGCCGCATATTCTCCAACAAGTCATATTTCCGTGCTTCAGGTTCTAAAATTGCCTCTCCATCTTTCGCAACTCTTATGTTGGAAAGAACTTCCTCTGGAACAACCTCTTGAAGGTGTCCTAGTCAAGCTGCTTGTCCTGGAGTTGGGGTTCATTCCGACACCAGGTGCTAGCTATATTTTGTAGTTGAAGTCCTACTGCTTCGGCCTTGAGGTCTTATGGAAGTCGAGCGACGCTTAGAAGAGCTCCATGCTGTCGAGCCATTCATCAGCATAGACGATTCCCTCTGTTCCCTTGAAGGGTCGAGGGTTCTGCTTCTTGAAACTCTCAATATCGCCCACCTTAGCAATATGATCCCCATTAATTTAAATGGCCTTAATATTATATAAATTAATCCCTTAGATTTATGTTTACCTTGGCAGGCCTTGGTTCAAGTTGAGCTGCTTCTCCTCTCCCCGGAGTAGTCATAGCCACGTTTTGAGCATTCTCCATGCTTTCTCTCATAATCACGGTTTGCCCTTGATGAGCTTCCGTTTGAGATCTCTGGGCTTCTAGCACTCCTTGTAGCAGACCTATGAGGTCGGTGGGGTCCACAGGCACCAGTGGGGCAGCTGGAGTGGGTACTACCACAGGGGGCTGCAGCTAAGTCTGGGAAGATGATGGATCCACCGTTGTCGCAGCATACATCCTACGGGGTGCATTATGGAGACGGTCGGCCAGTTGCCGAGGTGTAGGATCCGGACTCGATTGGGGAGGTGGCGTGTGATCAGGTGAAGATACCCCATCGCTAGCAGGATTTGTGGCCATATTCTGGAAGGTTTAGGATTGCAAAACATAAACAAGGTAGCCTACCAGTCTATAACAAACAAAAATATTTAATATATATATTTCGGTCCTATGTTGTGACAAATTAATGTTCTAGTTCTAAATATTTCTAGATATGTTTTCCTAAGTTGTTGATTCAGACCTGCATGGGCCACCACTAAAAATATGTCACGATCTGATCCCAATTTCTTGGGTCGAATCAGATCATGCCCAGCCTGCACCGTTGTTGAGACAGCGGTAGTAAGCTGTATCACTCATGCAGGTAATCAACAACACAGTCTAATTGCCACAACTTAAGATTTTGTTAATTAAAAACTTGTCCAACAAAAGTTACAACTGATAATAGAAATAGTCTTTTCAAACAACAACAACTGGAAATAGAAAATAACAACAGCTAAAAGATAGACTCGTCATCTCCAAGTTCAGTATCATCTGGTAGCACAGCTGGATACAACTCAGGGTCATAGTATCTACTTATCAGTACCTCTGTCTCATCAGTGGAACCTATTGGGGGTGGGAAATCCAGTCAGGAAAGGAGCAAAGTACACTTCATGATAATTCAACAATTGAAATAATAATAAAGTTATGCACTTTTAAACAATTTGAAATAAATAATTTTCCAGCAGTTAAATATTGTGATGTGAATAGGTAATGAATATGACCGGATTAGGTTGTACAGTTGTATCCTATTGATACGATATGGCTTATCCCCGTGTGTATGAGGGGTAAGCTAACACAGTCATTATTCTACTTTGGATGTGGCCATACTCATTGCACTACTTCCCCAATACCCAACAGTCAATCAGTCAATGCTCTCAGAGAGAGTTCTGTGTTGCATCGTAGTTTAAACTTGCAATAAAATAATTACTAAATAATTGTAAACTAACACAAAATGTACTTGCCTTGGTTATGACTGGATTCGAAGTTAATTCCTGGATGATGCTAGTACAATCCTCGAAACCCTACAATTTAGATTTCCTGTCTTAGCACCAAATTTCAAACCATATCTAGGTGTGCTAGTTACAATCTCTAGTATCACTACCAAAATACATGAATTTATCGACGGCCTTATCCGTCGGTAGTCCGTCGCCAAAAATAAATACCGACGGATTACCGACGGATATTTTGGTAAAACAGCCGTCGGGAATAACCTCGTCGCTAAAACATATCCGTCGCTACTCCGTCGCTCAGCGACGACTTAGCGACGGAATACCGTCGGCGCATTTAAATATATATAGCGACGGATTACCGACTAGCTTTCGTCAAAACATGTATCAGGATATAGGATTAGCGACGGAAAACTCCGTCGCTAAAGAGTCGGCAAAACCGTATCAGTGATTTTCTGATACGCAATATCCGTCGCTAATCCGTCGTAAATTTGTCGGTAAAAGCGTATCAGAGATTTTCCCATACGGCAGGTCTTCATTATGACGTCGCTAATCCGCCGAGGTGTACGACGGATTAGCATCATATTAGCGACAAAACATCCGTCGCTAACTGCAAAATTTATGGATATCAAACAGAACCAGGTCGACGGACATTCCGTCGCTAAACCGTCGCTCAATGTAAAATTCTCCAGGTAGCGACGGATATTACGTCGCCAATCCGTCGATACATTAAATTCCTACAGTTAGCGACTGATAGTCCGTCGGGACTTTGTCGCCAGTCCGTCGTAAGTTAGTCGCCAATCCGTCGCGAAAGCTAAAATTTATGGACATCAAACAGCACCAGGTCGACGGATCGTCCGTCGCCAATCCGTCGCTTTATTGAAATGCTCCAGGTAGCGACGGTTTTTACGTCGCCACTCCGTCGCTAACCTCAGTTTCTCCAGTTAGCGACGGACTATCCGTCGCTGAGTGGTCGCCAGTCCGTCGCTAACTTCTAATTTTTGAAAAAAAAATACTACAAACAGACTCTTTCCTGTTTATACAACACATCCAACACAATATCAAACATGCAAAATATCCATATACAATACCATATATCCATATCCAACACGAATATCCAACGTATCCAATATCCAACACCATATATCCATATGCAAAATATCCATATCCGACACCAATATCCAACGTATCCAATATCCAACAAAATATTACCAACACAATATATCCAATATCCAACATTAAATTATCCAAACATAAAAAAAATATCCGAACATACAATGTATCCAAATGTCTACAAAACCAACAACATAAACAAAATCAAACCCCGTCCGTCGGATCGTCTCGTGCTCGTGCCGCCGCATCCGCTTTGCGTATGTACTCCTCCACCGTGTGTGCCGGCACTTGGGACAAGACATGGTCTGGAAGCGCGCATAGCTGCTCTGGCGACAACATGTCAAGGAGCGTCAAGATGGTGTTATCCGATACGATGCGGGCATCCGCAGAACGGTTAAACGAAAGCCGTCCGGGGGAAGAAGGACCAGGTCGATCCGAAGCACCGACAGCAGCAGTAGACGGACCGGGAGCACCACCAGATGAACTGGGAGCACCAGCAGACGGACCGGGAGCAGACGGACCGGGAGCAGACGGATAGCGCCCCAACACTATCGCCCACAAATCTGACACCGCGGAGGTCAGAGTCGCAAGCTGCGCCCTCACATCGTCAACCGGGGGCGCTGGGGGAGGCAGAGGCGGTGGATATCTCGGGGACGGCTGCAACGAGGGCGCCATGGAACCTAAGCCGTAGACGCGCCCTTTCCTAACGCCGCCGACGGATTCTACGAACACGTCGTCGTAGCGAGCGGCCATAGAAGAGTGCGTCTGGGTGGGCGTCGTTTTGCAGACATTCTCGGAAGGGGGCTCGATCTCAAGCCGACTAAGTGCCTCACGATACGCAGCCTATCCAATGAATGTGTTTATACTATAAGTTTTCCTAAGTTATAATCTAAATCCTATGTTTCCCTAAGTTATAGTCTGAATCCTAAGTTTATCTAATTAACTTAACAATAATTATATTTCTAACATAAATCTCATAAACGTAAGTACTTACATCAGTCTCCTCGGCCCTCGCGTCGACGAAGCTCCCGTCCTTCCGCCTCTTGTACGTATGCACGAATACATCGTGAGCGGTGACCGTCTCCGCCTCTTTCCCCTGCTTCACCGCCCGTTGGACCTGCATACGTAGAATTTAATTAACTTCGTATATTAACAGTACGAAATTAAATAATAGAATGAATTTGAATTTGCGCTATCTCACCAAATCTGCACGCGTCGATGCGTGGGGCCTTGATCCCCCCGTATGCAGACCCGCGGCCTGTCGATTAGCCTTAGCTTTCTCCGATTTCAGCTTGAACTGCGGAGTATCCATCTTCTCCAACATCTGCTCATAGTACTCCGCCCGGATCCAGTCCTTCCTCGTATGCGTCGTACGAAGGTCGTACACCGTATCCCGTATCTTCTTCCCGGCGGTGACTTTGTAGGTCCTGCGGATCGCCTCCTCGCGATGGAGGGGCCACCAGAACGTCCTCTGACATACAAATTCAAATATCACGTAATAAAAAATTTAATGATTTAAAGAATAATTAATAATTCACCGACGGATTTATACCCACATCTCGTCGAGCCAGACGTACTTTATGTCCTGAGGTACGTCAGAAAAATTGAGGTAGGGGCCATGGTAGTTATCCCGGATAATGCGCCCTAGAATCCGGGCAGCATCCCACGGGAAAAACCTATAAAGAAGCAACGACTGGATTATTAACTTGAATAAATGAAACAAATTTAATAAATTAACTTAAATTTACTTACGATTCACCAGCGGGCCATAGCTCTCGTCGGAACTCGCCCACCAGCCTCTCTGGTGGCGTCGGGGGATCCGCGGGTCCGCGTATGTACTCCCCGGTAACAGGATCAAACTGAATCCCGGGGTACTCCGAGGCCCACCCTGCAGTAACTGCTGGGCCCCCTGCTGCATCTGCTGCTGCATCCGCTGGTACATCCGGTGGCGGAACGGATCCGCTAGCGGATGGAGTCACAGGCCTCGACGACGATGTCGGTGGCACCGAGGAAGAATGACGGCGGGAAGAGCCTGTGTCCGGGCTCTCCAAGTCGAGATCGGAGGTCACATCCGGGGAATGCGGCTGGCGACCACGACCGCTACCACCACGCCCACGCCCACGCCCACGACCACCACCACCACCGCCGCCGCCGCCGCCACCGCCACGACCACGGCCAGCACCACCAGTACGGGTGCTCGCAACCATGCCCTGTAAATAGAACACATAAATAAAATACCGACAACATAGATTTATAAATGAATATAAAACTAAACATATCCATACCAGCAGCAGGGCGATGAGTGCCGCCCAGACGAGTAGGCCTAGGAGTGCCATCTGCAAAAAGAAACTCATACAATAATACGTAAATATCCCAAACTGAAATAAATATTACAATCAGAAGTGAAGTACGAATAAAAGCTAGATACACAAAATCTGATAAAATCACGCACCAATACAACAAAGTACAATTCTTGTAACTTTTGATGAAAGGGCATCTTGTGTTCCACTAGACTTGTAATTGTAAATCCAAATGTAATAGGGTAATTTAGGATTCGAAACTAGATATTGGGTGCTTCAAGATACAACTGAAATATAGCGATATTTAATCATCGTCATCGTCCTCTTTCTCGGCCTCGGCCTCATCATCATCATCATCCTCATCCTCATCGTCGAATTCATCTGTATCCTCATCCTCATCCTTATAAAGTTCTTCTTCTTCTTCTTCTTCTTCTTCTTCTTCTTCTTCAGTCTCAATACTTGGGACAAGACGCCTCTTTCTCCCCTGGTTGACATCTAAGTCTTGTATATCAACCTCTTCCTTCCCTCTATTTTCATCAGCAAGAGGTATATTAACCTCTAATTCAACATCCATGTCACAAGACTGTTGTCCCAAGTATTGGGGCTTTTCGATCTGGTCCTCTTGGTATGCTGGGTCTCCAACGTTGAATGTATTTCTAGATTTAATCTTGCATACTGCCCACCAGTCAAAGCGATCTCTACGATGCCTTGGGTAGCTTGTATAGTAGACTTGAACAGCCTGACTTGCTATCGCAAACGTGTCGGACCCTCTATACCTCCTGCGATGATTTATATCGACGAATCCAAATTGTTTATCGATTCTCCAACCGATATTTGGTGTCGTATCGAACTACTCACATTTGAACATAACAATATGCATATCAAATGGGGCACTATATTATAATTCTATAATATCCCGAAGCACTCCATATCTCGTGCAAGGTTCTGCATGTCTCCATAATCCACAGAGCATCCGTCGTCTTCGAGGACATCCGTTGCAGCATTACCATCAAAAGCATAAGTACCAGCTTCTGCAGTCTGTCTTTCTGAATATAATTCACCTTGCGATGACCACAGGCCGTAATCACGTACGAAACCCTTACGGGTCAAATGATCTCTCACAGTCATCACTTCTTCGAAATGTCTATTGTGACAATTAACACATGGACACTTGATTTTGTTATCGTCCATGTACTGAGTTTTGCTCATGGCATACTTAAGAAATACTTCCACACCTGCCTGAAAATCGTCACTCACACTAATTCTGCTCTCGTGTTGTCGTTTGTACATCCATGTACGATCAACAAAGTAACGATTCATGCTCGATTTGATGTGAATATCTTTATCGTAAGACAAACTAAACATAAGAATTAATAGCCCGATACCGATACTCATATCGTAAGAAAAACTAAACTTATGGATAACACGCTAGGCCTACGACGAGGCTACTTAGTATCACAATCTAACATAATTAGTATATAATCATGTAACTGGTGGATCTGGTAGCTAGTAAGCCGGATGTACTTAATATCAGAGAGTATCAGATTAGTATCAGTATATAGGTTAGGTAGACCGTATCAAACGCATATCGGAATAGTAGGCCGAATAGGAGGCCGAGATAGTCGAATGAGAAGAAGGAAAGAAAGGAGGAGCAGATGGGTCCAGAGCCATGGTGGAGGAGGAGAAGTAACATGAGAGCAGTTTCCGCCGTAACATCTCCTGGCTCTGCTGGCAACTGAAGTCCAGATGCTACAAAGGACGATCCTTCGCTGAAATCGACTACAACACCCATCAGTTCAAGTTCATTCCTATATGAGTATATTCCAATGCCATAGAGGAAGGTCAACAAACTGATAGCTTCTATGGCATTGGAATCTACTCATATAGGAATGAACTTGAACTGATGGGTGTTGTAGTCGATTTCAGCAAAGGATCGTCCTTTGTAGCATCTGGACTTCAGTTGCCAGCAGAGCCAGGAGATGTTACGGCGGAAACTGCTCTCATGTTACTTCTCCTCCTCCACCATGGCTCTGGACCCATCTGCTCCTCCCTTCTTCCCTTCTTCTCATTCGACTATCTCGGCCTCCTATTCGGCCTACTATTCCGATACCGATACTTTGAACCTTGATCTTAACCCAAACCTATATACTGATCGATACTAATCCGCTATGCCCGATACTAAGTATATACGGTCGATACTGATAGCGATAGTCCGATACCGATAGCGATAGTCCGATACCGATAGTTCGATCGATACCGATAGTTCGATACCGATAGCGATAGTCCGATACCGATAGCGATAGTTCGATACCGATAGCGATAGTCCGATACAGATACACATGGACCTACATATCTATATATCACTAGTAGCCATACTCCTCTACATACTACTCTACACTAGGATCTAGTAACCATATACTACTCTACACACTAGCTACGTAGTCATACTCTAAAATAAGGTAAACTAATTTACCCACACATTAAAACCAACCCAATCAAATCTTAGGCAAACTATTCATATGATATCAATCGAAATACAAATAGGTCAACTAGGCTAGTTCTAGGTCAAATTAGGAGTCCAAGTCAACTCTGTCAAAACTAACCTTAATTAGGCTAAACTTCTACCTTAGCTAATCAAATATATATACTAGACTTCACGACGTGTGTCTGTGTATATATATATATATATATTATTAATAAATTACTTAAAATTATGCCTATATATATATATATATATATATATATATATATATGTCTGTGTGTGTGTGTATCCGTGTGTCTGTGTCCGTGTGTGTGTGTGTGTGTGTCTGTGTGTGTGTGTGTGTCTGTGTGTCCGTGTGTCCGTGCGTGTGTGTGTCTGTGTGTGTGTGTGTCCGTGTGTGTGTGTATCCGTGTGTGTGTGTGTGTGTGTGTGTCCGTGTGTGTGTGTGTCTGTGGGAGAGGAGGAGGAGGACTCCTGCGCGGGGACTCCAGAGTCCCTCCTACGCCCCCCCTGCCCCGACCCCCCCCCCCAACCCCTGCCCGACCCCCTCTCCCACCCCCCTGCCCCCCCCTGCCCCGACCCCCCCAACCCCTGCCCGACCCCCCAACCCCTGCCCGACCCCCTCTCCCACCCCCTAGCCCCCCCTGCCCCGACCCCCCCAACCCCTGCCCGACCCCCTCTCCCACCCCCCTGCCCCCCTGCCCCGACCCCCCCCAACCCCTGCCCGACCCTCCCCTAACCCCTGCCCGACCCCCTCTCCCACCCCCCTGCCCAGACCACCCCTCCACCCCTGCCCGACCCCCTCCCCGACCCCCCCTGCCCCCTCTCCCACCCCAACCTTGCCCCGACCACCCCACCCCCCACCCGAACCCCCCCTTCCCAGACCACCCCCCCACCCCTGCCCGACCCCCTCCCCGACCCCCCTGCCCCCAACCACCCCACTCCACCCTTGCCCCGACCACCCCACCCTGTACCCGAAACCCCCCTGCCCCACACCCTCTCCGACCACTACGACAGCCCCCCAACCCCCCAAATCGTAAAAGAGAGAGAGAGAGAGAGAGGGAGATAGAGAGAGAGAGAGGGGGGGAGAGAGAGCATACCTTAGAGAGAGAGGGAGATCGCCGGTCGGAGAGAGGAAGATCGTCGGAGAGAGGGAGAGGGAAGAGAGAGAGTGTTTTGGGGGGGAATGAAAATTTCCCCCCCGTCGGTTCAATTTAAGTTAGGGTACAGAAATTAGCGACGGAGTAGCGACGGATTATTCCGTCGCTAAGTCGTCAGTAAATCTCGCGCCAATATTTTAGGCTTTTGTCGCCAAAATATGCGACGTTCTAGCGACGGATATAAAACCGTCGCTACTTGGCCGACGACCTATCGACGGCGTAGCGACGGATATGGACATAAAAAAATAAAAAAATTGTCCACTGCTTTCCGTCGGTATTCCGTCACAAATTCGTCGGTGATCCGACGGTAATAGCGACGAAAAATTTCCGTCGCTAAATGGCCGTCGCTAAAATACTGTAATTTGGTAGTGTATTTATCCTAATCAAATTTTTAGGTTATTTACAACTCTACTTTAGAACGCTTATCGAGATGAGTTTCTAACTTACGAAGAAAAGTCAATTTAACTTTTTATTGAAAAAAATCGTATTTTCCAATTTATTTGATAAAACTTTGTATTTCATTATATTTATAAAAATAATTTTCTTTAAATGAGAAAAATGTTAAATTTGTTTAAGTAATAACTTGTAGTTTTTTCTAATTTATTTAATGTGAGAAAATAATATTGATTTTCTATAAAATAATTATTTTACTATTTTTACGTATTTACGCCAACCACAAACCAGAAAAGAAAAAAACTACACTAACTTATTACAAAGCCACAGAAAGTAATAAAAACTGGGCTTATGCCATTTACAGACTTTTTACATAAATTTAAATAAGAAGAAAAACATTGGTTAGTCCTAAAAATTTCCTACAATTAATTATAAAATAAGACTAGTAATTAATTTAAATTAAATTAAATTAATTTTGAGTCTCAGACTTTGGTCCAATAGTCAAAATAGCTAATGCCTCAACGTCCGGGTAAAACCGGTTTCGTTTGCATTTTGCTAAGGGCCCATTGACAGATATGGTCGTCGCCCAAAATCTATTTTATAAAATATTTCCGAAAACCGATTTGAAATCCATTTATAAATTTTATAAATTTCGGCAGCATTCCCTCTATTTTCGGGATAACCCAAAACTGGAAAAATGCCAGAAACACAACTAGTAAAATTGTCCCAAACCAGGGAAAACCCATAAATAATTCCAGAAGCTATTTATATAAATTGTAATCCACATAAACATTCCCAAAAATATTCGAAAAACCTAAAATAGCATCGGAACACCACTGCAAATAAACTATCAATCGGAAAATTTCGAACACAGAAACTTTCTTGAATCAAATCTCGGAAATTTCAAGAATTCGATGAAACCACAGAACCAATATGGTTTCGGGAATTCCGAAAACCAAGACGTATACCAAAGACCGAATTCCCGGGGAGGAATTGGGGACCAAATCTCATCATAGACTATAAAAATGGAAACGACAACGGAATTATACCTTGTAGCTCGACTAGAGCTCTCAGGTGAAATAAAGAAGAAAAATCCACGTAGACAGCGGAATCGACTCAGAATAGTATGCACGAGAACGCGAGAACAGCAGATCGGGTCTGGAGATCGTCGTACGGGAACGACTCTAAAGCGGAACCTGCTGGGACAGAGCCGACAAGGCTTGAGGTTGTCGGAGAGAACAGACCGGGCCCAAGGGTCTGGATCCAACGGCGGAGGCGGCGTTGGATGGAACGCCGGAGGGAGACGGTCGGCTCGGGGGAAGCCGAGCGGCCAGCGGGGACGCGCTCAGGTGGAGGGATTGCCGGCGGAAGGTCGCCGGGGTGGGCGGAGCCGCTCGGTCGGCCGAGAGTCGCCGAAAAAGTGCGGCCGGTCGACTAGGGCTCAGGTTAGTGCTTTGGGGAAATTTTGGGAAGTGGGTTTGGGAGAGTGGTGGAAAGATTGGAGAAGGAGATGGGTTTTATATAGGAAAATTTTTGGGGGTTTCGGAAGATTGAAGAAGGAGTCGACGTTAGGGAGCCGAGGGGTCGACCGAGAGTCTCGGGGAGGAAAAGCTCGGCCATTTGGCCGTTTGGAAAGGAAGAGTCTCCTTTTCCTGCAGAAAGAGAGCATTAAATGGATTAAAAGAAAGTTTAAAAAAAAGATTCTTTCTTTTACTGTTAAGAAGGAAGGATAGATAGTTAAAGAATGAGAGTTGTTATTTATATAAAAAAACTAATCTTTTAAAAACCGAGTTTGGGTTAGGTACGAAAACCGGGTACGGATTTGGGTCAGACCTTGGACATAGGATCGGGTCAGGCCAAAAATCTATTAATTAGTTAAAATAATATTTATATATATGGTTTAGGGACGGGCCAGGACCAACAAAAATCTAATTTTTATTTATTTTGAAAATAATAATTTTTTATTTAACTATAAATAATAATTATTAACACTAAAAATTTATCTAATTAAAATTATGGGTTTTGTCTAAACTCTAAAATTCTAGAAAAATGTATTTTCCTAAATTAACAAATGATTTATATTTAGCTAATTGATTAAATTAATGAACTGGAAATTTACGGGCTTCACACGCCCAGGCTCTGATGACCCATTCTATGCATCCACATCCAGGAGGGCCAAGCATGCTGCCAGGACTTCATGGAAGCATACGCCCAAAGGCATGCTCCAGGGTCTATGCACCCACAGCAAAAACTCCCTGTTCGGCGATGCATGTGACATGGGTTTTAAGGCAAAACTCCTTTCTGTCAATTTACGCGACAAGATAAATCATAAGCGTAAAGTGAGGGAGGATACTACAAATCATGGTATACATCCATGCACCAGTATTGTCATCAATTGTTGCTGCTCCAAATTAAGCAACGAAGGTGCCTCTGAGGCAGTCCGTGTTTCGGCGACTGCAGCACTCTGATGATGAAAAGCCGCTATGTATTTCATCCAACATTGCTTCATGGGGCCCTCCTTACGGGAGCCCCAATCAAAGAAGGACCACTAACCCAACTTTTTCTCTCAGTTATGCGAACAGAAGAAGAAGAAGTCTGCCAATAAACAGCCAGTGAGCTGTTACATCTGAAGGAGTCTATATGGGTACTCGGTCAAGGACGAGATTCCGTATAGATGACGAGGACTCCAAAGTTGGGGCTGATGATCCTTCAGCTGAGGGTATTCCCTCAGAATCTGAAGCAGACGACCTTCACACCGGAGGTAGCCTTCTAGATGACGATGATCTCTTTGAGTCCGACGGTGACTATCTACCTCCTTTGCCTGAAGATGGTGACTATCTGTCTCCTCTATTCATCCTCGCATGTTATCTGCATAGATGGCGGATGGAAAGAGACCTGAAGAAGCCAGTGATCAGACCAACAAGCGGCTAGAGAGTCTTGAAATGGCATTTGCCAAGATCACTGATATGCTTACCAGCATCATGGCAGTCTAAACTGCTAGGGCTATTTCTTCACCTCAATTGAACGTCTCAGCACACGCTAGTCTGGCTCATAGCAACAACCCTCCTTCACTGCAAAAGGAGTATCATTCCATTGTGCCTCCTCTAAATCTCGTAAATGCTGGGGGTGGTCCTTCGCCAATGACGCCTGACAACCGTACAGAAGCCGTTTCTCAATATCTGCTCAATCAACAGGATGTAATTGATTCTTTTGTTGCCCGTCTCGATACCATCTCACACAAAGACGAGCTTCAGAAGATGGGGATATCTCAACCTTATCCTCCTAAATGGGAGAATGCTACTTGCCCTCCTAACTACAAGCCATCGATGCTAAATTCATTTGACGGGATGACTTCTTCTCGCCAATATATGATATATTTCAACACGCAGACTCTGTACTTACGAAGAGACGGCCGTTCTTCTCAAAGCTATTTATCAGCACCTTACAGGGGGTATCTATTGAATCGTTCTGTAGTCTGTCTGACGGTTGCATTAATTTCTTTAATGACTTGGAGAGGTTATTCCTCGACGGGTTTTATAAGAGTGGCATGCATGTTAGTATGTCCACCCTCATCGTGACCAAGCAAAGGAGGATTGAGTCTGTTATTGCTTTCATCGATTGCTTCAGGTGACTAGCATTAAAGTTGCCCTTCGGTATACCAGACTCAAAGCTTATGTATACTTGTCGAAATAACTTTCTTTCTACAGTGAAGTTTGGTCTGTGTATACATAAGTATGATACATGGCCCGCTTTCATCGGGGTTGCTGATACTGCTGAAAATGATGTCCCTAATCTAGAATTACTGGGGTTGAAGACATCCAAATCTGAAGTCAAAAGCAAGCACCCCCAAACTATCCCTGTCTATGGGGGTAAAGGGAAAGAAGTCTTGAAGGTTGATACTTCCAAGAGCTTCCAATTCTCAGGGTGCTTCTGACAAACCCAAAGATACTTTCTCCTTTGACGAAGATGATGTTATTACCATTTTTCACACATTGATGAAGGATAATAAATTGACATTGCCTCCCCCACGACGTCCCACGGAGGCGAACCAACTCAACGATCCCAAGTACTGTCTTTATCATCATTACGTGCGCTATCCTGAAAAAGAAGATACAACATCTTATCGACAGCCATGTTATCAACCTCGAAGCTAAAGACAAGGTCGTATCTTCTAACATGATCTCTCTTCAAGTTGGTGACTTTTCTTCCACAGAAGTCTCAGACGGCGTAGTCCTAATCCGCAAGGCAGTAATAGAAGTCGTCAACCTGCCGCTAGCTCGCGATAAAACATCAACATTGGTGCCACTCACGACAGAACATGGTGAGATCATATGGGTCCATCCAGATCTTGTGCAAGAAATGATGCAGGAATGGTGTCTTCTAAAGCAAAGAGGGGCAAAAAATACAAATTATGCCATATGGTGTCTTCCCCTACTTACGAAGTTCTATCTGGCAAGACGCGATCCGGAAAGACTTATCTGTGGACTTATGACCCTCATAAGAAGATGTAGTACCTCGTCAAGGTCCTGCTGCCCCCACAAGTTCAGAAGATGGTCCATCTAAGTCCTCAACTACCGACAAAGCTAAGAAAAAGGAGACGATTTGACAAGTCTCTGAAGGTACCAACTCCCGAAGGCATGGATCGGCCTTACAACTTTGACATACTGGCACAGCTGGCCAATACACCTGCCAGGTTGTCTTTGTTCATTCTACTGTGACTCTCCAAAGAGACGCAGAAAGCTTTAATTAAGGCATTACCACATGTCGACTCTTATCTCGCTGAAGTCAAAGCCCCCGCTGAAGATCCCGTCTCCTATCCTCACTGTCATAACACTATGGAAGTGGTGCCCAACATCACCTTTTCAGAAGAGGATATGCTACTCAAAAACAATCGTCATGATAGCCTCTGTACTATACAAGATATATCGGGGCGATTAAGGTGGATTGGATGCATATCGATTCAGGCTCCTCCCTCAGTATCATTCCTAGAAATTTACCCAAAATTCTAGGGATCCCTCTGTACAAGCTGTCTACAACCAATACAACTATCATGGCTTTCAATGCTGGAAGAAGCCACCCGCTGGGCAAGATCTGTCTCAAGTGCAAAATTATTGATCTCCGAACAGAGGTTTCTTGCTATATAATCAATGCCAATGTGTCCTACAATGTCTTATTAGGATGTCCGTGGATACACGAGAACATGATCGTTCCTTCTACCCTTCACCAGTACTTCAAGTACGTCAACGGTGATGGCATCATGAAGACAGAGTTTATCGATGTCGATCCTTTTAAGGGTATTAAAGCCTACTACGGAGATTCGGTACTTCACCAATCTTAGCCCTCCAAGGATGACGGCAACTAAGCCGACGCTGAAGCTGAAGTGAGTTCATCCGCCAGTGACGTCCCCTGTTTATCCGAGTCAAAGGACATACTACTCCAAAGCCTCCCACAATCCGGGTCAAAAAGAAGAATCATGATATTGTCAAACAATTGACCATCACTCTCCGCAAAATAACTCGGGTGAACCTGCTGATGTCCGTCATCCCAATCTTGATGAGTTACCCTATGTGGTAAACTTAATCAAGTCTGTGACTCATGTTTCGGATAATGATCCTCTCAATGAGTATATCAATACTCAAAATAATGTACCTTCAGTGGATGATGTCATCCCTGAAGAAGAAATTGCATATTTTCTAAGTAAAGGTTTATCTTTGAATTACTCTGATGTCTACCAATCTGTAAACCAGTACTTAGATACATTGTACGCCCTAGAGCATGGCATAGGACCACATCTCTGCATGCCAGTCACGACGCCTCGTCTAAAGGAAAAAAGTCTGGCCAGAAGATATCTACTACTTCATCGTTCCAGCTAGAAAGAAGGGTGAAGAATTGATCATCTTCGGTCGAATAATTGGCAAAAGAAAGTTCGTTCTGGACTTTACTACTCCCAATCGCAACACTGAAGCTGACTATGATTCAGGAAAAATACAACTTTATCGATATAGTTGGCAAGCTAAGAATATCATCCAAAACATGGATATGATATAAAAAGCGATCATGGACTAAACTACGGTCAAGGGCGTCGATTGCCAATACGTCACTTTGCTCCTCCCGGCAAACTCGAGAACTATTATCAATAAAACGGTGTTGGTTTGGGTTACTTTACTCCTCCAACAACTCCTGAAGGATCAGACGTCAAAGTGGATCGTATTTCTCATTCTTCTGATTCTTGCCTCTGGGATTCAGACTCCAATATTGGTGACATGTTCAAAGCAACTTTGTCCGTCAACATGGTATCAGTTGACCAAATTGTAGAAGATGTCTAATCAATTATGCTCGAACAATGGGCTCAAAATATGCATACTAGTTAGGAGTTACGTTTCGAACAACGTGAACCACCTACTGAAGACGAAGTCGTCCAAGTTAACTTGGGAGATGAATCATCTCTTAAACCAATATTTATCAGCAAAAGTCTGTCTAGTGAAGAACGACAATATCTTATACAGCTTATAAGAGAATATATTAACCTCTTTGCATGAAGCTATGAAGACATGCCAGGCTTGGACCCTAAAGTTGCTATGCACCGCCTATATATCTCGTCTAAAGCTAAGGCAGTAAAGCAGCAGCTACGACGGTTCCGACCAGATATCATGGAGGCCATCGAGAGTAAAGTCAAGAAGCTTATTTCAAGTGGGTTCATTCGCGAAGAACAACACCCTGACTGGGTCATTAACATTGTTCCAGTCTTAAAAAAGAATGGTAAAGTTTGAGTCTGTATCGATTACCGTAATTTGAATTCTGCATGCCCGAAAGATGAGTTCCCTCTACCGATCATCGACGTAATGATCGACAATACTTGTGGCTTCGAGCGGATGTCCTTCATGGATGGGTTCTCAAGCTACAACCAGAGCAAGATGTTCCCCGATGATGAGAAACATACATCTTTTCAAACACCGTTGGGGTATACTGCTATACGGTAATGTCCTTCAGATTGAAAAATACAGGGCCGACATACCAGCGAGCTGAACATAATTTTTTGCGATCATTTGCGCAAAATAGTGGAATGCTACATAGACGATATCGTAGTTAAAGGTCATCTCAAGGGCAACCACCTCCAAGATTTGAGAACGGTGTTCGAACTAATGCGTGCACTCCAACTCAAGATGAATCCAACCAAGTCTTTTCTGGCAGTCTCCAGCGGCAAGATTCTTGGTTTTGTTATCACTACAAAAGGTACACATCTTGACCCCGAGAAAGTGAAAGCTATCCTCGATATGCGTCCTCCAAGAAATCTTAAAGAGCTATGCTGACTTCAAGGAAGGCTTGCCTACATCAGAAGATTCATTTCAAATCTTTCTGGAAGGTGTCAACCGTTTACTCAGCTCATAAAGAAAGGAGTATCTTTCGTCTGGACTGAACAATGTCAACGCATATTTGATGACATCAAGAAGTATTTCACAAGCCTCCAGTATTGGTGGCTCCGATAATTGGAAAGCCTTTCTTGTTATATGTCCGCGCTATAGATCATTCCCTTGGTGCCCTATTACCTCAGAAGAAGGAAGGCGGCCATGAACAGGCAATCTACTATCTCAGCCGTACGATGGTGGATGCCGAGCACAGATACACACCTGTGGAAAAGAAATATCTCGCACTGGTATTTGCTATCCAGAAGACAAGTCACTATGTGTCTGGGCAGACTAGCCACATCATATCTAAAGTCAATCCTCTTAGAATACACATGACTAAATCGGGTTCTCTAAATTCTCGTTTAGCTATATGGACAATGATGTTGACTCCATACGATATGCTATTCATCCCTCAAAAGGTAGTAAAAGGCCAAGCATTAGCTGATTTCTTAGCAACTCATCCGGTGCTAGAATTGTCCAAACTCTACGATAAAATCTCGAATAAAGTAGTAGAGTCTAACACCGCAACTGAAGAAATCCCTATTTGGCAAATGTTCTTTGACGGTGCATCCAGAACGGGACCTAAAAGAAATATCATGGCCGGAGTAGGCATCGTGCTTTTGTCACCCGACTACCTGGTTATTCACCGTGCATATTCTCTCGTGGAACCTTGCACCAACTGTTAGGGTTATATACTAAAAGCATCACTTTTGTAGTAACCTTATTTCCTTAAATTTTGAATAAGAATCATATGGGCAAATGTTTGCATATCGTATTTGTTGCAAGTGTTAATGCAAATGTCTGATATTCTATATTGTAGAAAATATGGTGTGTGGTGTCACACAGAAGATCATATTATCAGTTTCCTATGGAGTATATAAATAGTTCACAACCTAGATGGACTTGGACAAACTATTGGAAAGGTTGTAGTGTAATCTGGTATTAGTCTATCTTGACTATAGGTTTACACTAGTACACTTTGTGTGTATTGAACAGGACCACTTGAGGTTGTTCTCTTTGTACTGACTACATAAGTGAACAAATACCTCTGTTATTATGGATGCTTGTACTCTTAATCCGGATATAATAACGGACATGTATATGAAATGTGCATTACTTTGACTCATAAAAGAGTGAGATTCATTATGGATCAACAACCTCTATGAATTGGATAATAACATTGTATGTATGATGGGCTGTTGATTATAAATGGAATCCATGTCCCGATACATCGGGTTGATGATGTCCTCTTAAGGAGCTCATAAGGATTGTCATGTAAACCCTGCTGGTGGATTATATTCGACATAACAAATAAAGTTGAGCGGTACTACTTAAGGATAAAAGATGTCGAATCAATATAGTTGTCAGTAACTTAATTTGATCGACGAACATACAATATCTTAACATGGAGAGCCAAACGAGCATTTAATAAAAGGAGCCCATAAACATAATTTGGGATTAGGGAGGTAGTGCAACAATAGCTCATTAGTGGACCGAGCTATTGTTAATGGGCCTGGATTGTGTGTTCGGGCTGAACACGGGATATCCAGATCCGTTAGGAGGCCTAACCCTAATTTTTTCTCATGGTCCCTGCCGTAGCCTATATATATCCTCTATTCTCTGGCCGCCAGATTACTGATCAGAAATCTGAAATTTTCTCTAAATTCGTGATTCATGTAAGGAGAGAAAAAGAGTGCTGCCAAAGAGAAGAAAAAGTTAGGAGATCGTCGCCCACACGACCTCCAACTCGAGGAAGGAATACGTGCAGAAGATCTTGGGGTCGTCCGCTCGAGATTGCCAGGAATTACTTGTCTCCTTTCTGTCGCAGGTATAATTCGTAAACCCTAGTTTCCGCCTATGAAGGGTTAGAACACGTATTAGATCTGTTTAACTTTCTATCGATCAATACACACACAAAAGGAAGGGTCCTGGGAATCCCTAGTTCCATCACTTGGTATCCGAGCCACTTTGGATCTACGTATTGATTGATACATCCATGTTGTCCAATAAAACTTGCGCTATGTAATAGTCGGTAGATGTAGATCTATTCTAACTCGGTTTTGCAGGTATCTTAGATCCAACCATTATGGTCCAATGCATGTTTTTTTATTGTGTTGTTTAAACCACGGAAATGTCGTGGATATTGTTGTTGCTGTGGATGTAATTAAAATCACGATGGTTTATCGTGCTTATTAATTTAATTTTTTAATCTAGATTATGTGTGAATTCCTTCGGAAGGCATAGGATTGATGTAATTTTAATTATTTTTGATCAATCGTGATGGCGGTGGTGGCTGTTTCTGACGCCGGACGAGATGCTGGTTTTGAGCAATCCAGAGGCAGACAGATAATTTTCGATGAAGAAATCGACAGCCAAAACCTAAAAAAAAGAAAATATCGGGGCGCTGCCCCGAACCCCGCAACCTGACCGGGCAGGTCGAACACCGTATAGATTTGCGCAACGCCAGATTTTAGATTCGGATAGTTGAGGACGGAGAAGCAAAGATGACCATAATAGTTGGATATTTTCTCTTATTTTTGTCATTTTGCTTTTTCTAATTATGCATGTTTATTATTGTGTGGTTGTTTTTTTTGAAAAACCAAGCCTACATTAATAATGGACAACATGGACATAATATCAACTAGTAGAAAATTCCTCATTGTTAAATAACTAAGTGGGAGAAGATTTTTATTTAGTATAAATCCTATGGTCTCCATTACTGGTTTGTAGGTGATGTAATTATACTTGCATGTTAGCTTTAGTACTTTCCTCCATATCGGATGAGTATAATTATGGATCACCAGTACAAACTTTCTTAGGGATAATTGTAGAAAGTTATCTAGTATGTGTTCACTTCTCCATCTGAAGGAACTCATTACAAGGTAATGGACTTAGTATTAAGTAATGGTATACACTTAGATACAAATAATGGTATCCTCCCCATCGGAGTCACTGCTATTATTTGTATGACCAGAGCAAGACCAGCATATTAATTTTATTTATCATAAAGTTATATTGACATGATAGTAAAATTAATAAGAAAAATTTACTTGAACAAAGTTGAATTTGTATACGTCCACACTATCGTGGCATGCTAAATTCATGGTGTTCAAGGTGTTGGTAAATTTCTTATTATTGTTTTGAGGAAATCAATATTTAGTTAATTCAAAAAGTTTTTTTTGCCCTACATAATTTTATTTATGTGATTCTCAGGATTTCTAAAAAATGGGTTCTTTCGGTCCACTTACGGCGATTCTTAAAGAAAACAAACTTACTGGACCTAATTATATTGACTGGAAACGTAATTTGGACATTGTTCTAACTGCTGAGGAGTACAAATATGGACTTGTTGAGGAATGCCCACCTAAGCCTGATGCTAACTCTGATGAAGAGGTCAAAGAGGCTTATAAGAAGTGGAAAAAGGCAGATGAGATGGCACGGTGTTACATTCTGGCATCTATGTCAAATGTACTGTAACATCAGCATCAGGCCATGACCACAGCTTATGACATGATGTATAACCTCAAGGAACTCTTCGGACATCAGAGTAGAGCAGCTAGGCAGTTTGCTATAAAATGTTTGATGAATACAAAAATGGCTGAGGGCAAACCAGTAAGGGATCATGTTCTCAAGATGATGAGTCATCTGAATGAGATGGAGATCCTTGGTGCTGAAATCGATGGGGAAACCCAGGTCGATATCATTCTCGGGACTCTGCCTAAAAGTTTTGACAATTTATGCCTTAATTACAACATGAACAAAAGGTTGTATAGTTTGGCAGAACTTGCAAAAGAGCTACAGGATGCTGAATCTCTCTTTAGGCAGAGTGGTCATATTTTTGTTTCTGAAAAGGCTTCTACTTCTAAGCCAAAAGGCGATAAGAAGAAGAATAACATTCAGAAATAGGCAAACTTAGCAAAGAAGGGCATGGGACCTCAAGGCGCGGTGAAAAAGCCGAAAGGCAAATATTTCAAGTGCAAAGGGTCATTGGAAGACTGATTGTCCACTTCTCAAACAAGGGAACAAAGAAGGTATATCTCATTTACTAGTAGTTGAAACATGTTTAGCGGTGTTATCCACCGGCACCTGGTGTCTAGATACAGGAGCCACTAATCATGTCTGCAATATATTGCAGGGGTTCCAGGAAACCAGACGGCTCAGTGATGGAGAGATATGCTTGTTCATGGGTGATGCTACAAAAGTATCGATCGTTGTATTAGGAGATGTTACTTTATCTTTTGGTAGAAATAAGTCTTTGACATTGAGAGATTGTCCTTATGCACCTTCACTTAGAAAGAATTTAGCTTCTGTTTCTATGTTAGTTAAGGATGGATATTCAGTTTATTTTAATAACAATATTGTTATTAGAAAGAATAAACATTTTATCTGTTCTGGTGCATTAGTTGATAATTTGTATGTCATTAATCCTATTTCGCCCACAATGCAACTTATGGAAATGAATAATATGTCATCTAACTTAAATAAGAGAAAAGAACCTTCTTGTATGAACCAAACATATCTTTGGCACTTACGATTGGGGCATATTAACCTAAGAAGGATTCAAAAACTGGTTGAAGATGGACCTTTGAGTTCATTGGAAGTGGAGGCACTACCAGTCTGTGAATCCTGCTTGGAAGGTAAAATGACCAAAATGCCTTTTACGGCAAAGGGGTATAGGGCCAAAGATGTGTTGGAATTGGTTCATTCTGATTTGTGTGGACCCATGACTATCCAAGCTAGAGGTGGCTTTGAATATTTTGTCACATTTATTGACGATTATTCATGGTATGGATACATTTATTTGATGCGCCATAAGTCTGAGTGCTTTGAGAAATTCAAAGAGTACAAGGCTGAAACGGAGAAACGTCATGGAAAATATATCAAGTCATTACGATCAGATCGTGGTGGCGAGTACCTCTTTGGAGAGTTTAGGGATTATTTATCAGAGGCTGGGATTGTATCCCAATTGACTGCACCTGGAACGCCCCAACAGAATGGTGTAGCCGAAAGAAGGAATAGAACTCTTATGGAGATGGTTAGATCAATGATGAGTTATTCGGATTTGCCAGATTCGTTTTGGAGATATGCCTTAGAGACTGCAGCTTATATTTTGAACTTGGTTCCTTCTAAGTCAGTACCTCTTACTCCCACAGAGGTGTGGATTGGGCGTAAGCCTAGTCTGAAACATGTTCGCATTTGGGGTAGTCCAGCACATATGCTGAATGGGAAAGCAGGTAAGTTAGAATCTCTTACAAAAGTACGCTTGTTTGTAGGCTATCCAAGAGGAACGAAAGGAGGTTTATTTTATAGTCCTAAGGATCAGAAGGTCATTATTAGCACCAATGCCCGATTCTTAGAGGAAGACTATGTGTTGAACCATAAACCCACAAGTAGAGTTATTCTAGAAGAACTGAGACGTGAGACACCAAGTACTTCAGTACCAACAGTACAAGAGGATGAACCACAAATAACTGCACAACGTGTCACAAATGTTACACCACAACCGATAGTGCCTCGTCGTAGTGGGAGGGTTGTGATACAACCTGATAGATATATGTTCTTGGGAGAGTCATCAGACTTCGTCCCTGAGGAACAAGATTATGATCCCTGTACCTACAATGAAGCACTCCAAGATAAAGATGCAGAGTCTTGGCAAAAAGCAATGATATCTGAAATAGAATCTATGGATTCTAATCAGGTCTGAAAGCTTGTAGAACCACCCGTTGGTGTAAAAGCCATTGGATGCAAGTGGGTCTATAAGTGAAAAAGAGGATCAGATGGTAAGGTTGAAACCTTTAAAGCTCGGCTTGTAGCAAAAGGTTTTACTCAAAGAAAGGGTATCGATTATGAGGAAACCTTTTCTCCTGTAGCCATGCTTAAGTCTATTCGGATTCTTTTATCTATTACAGCTCATCTCGATTATGAGATTTGGCAAATGGATGTCAAGACAGCTTTCCTTAATGGAAGTCTTGAGGAAGACATCTATATGAAGCAACCAGACGGGTTCATTGAAAAGGGCCAGGAGCATCTTGTTTGTAACCTCAAAAAGTCCATTTATGGACTTAAGCAAGCTTCCAGATCTTGGAACATCTGTTTTGATCAGGTGATAAAATCCTATGGATTTGATCAATGTCAGGATGAATCATGTATATACAGAAAGTGTGACGGAAATATGGTGGTGTTCCTAGTACTTTATGTGGATGACATCTTGCTCATTGGAAACAATGTGAAGGTATTATCTGATATAAGGGTATGGTTATCCAAACAGTTTGATATGAAGGACTTGGGAGTAGTAGGTCACATCCTTGGGATCAAAGTTCTACGAGATCGCAAGAAAAGGATGTTGGGCTTATCCCAAGCTTCCTATATCGATACTGTACTAACTCATTTTAGTATGCAAAATTCTAAGAAAGGTTTCTTACCTTTTAGACATGGAATTGCTCTATCAAAGGAGCAGTGTCCGACGACACCTAAAGAGATAGAGAACGTGAAGGCAGTTCCTTATGCTTCAGCAGTAGGAAGCTTAATGTATGCAACGCTATGTACGAGACCAGACATCTGCTTTGCCGTAGGCATGGTCAGCAGATATCAGTCTAACCCAGGACAAGAGCACTGGACTGCCGTAAAGCATATTTTGAAGTACCTGAAAAGGACTAAAGAGTATATGTTAGTTTACCAGGCAGATAGTTTAGTTCCCTTAGGGTATACAGACTCAGATTTTCAGTCAGATAGGGATTCCAGGAAATCAACCTCAGGTTATGTGTTTACTTTTGGAGGTGGAGCCATTGTGTGGAGGAGTATCAAGCAAAAATGTATTGCTGATTCCACCATGGAAGCCGAGTATGTGGCAGCCTCTGAGGCAGCCAAAGAAGCAGGTTGGCTCAGAAACTTTCTGTTGGACTTAGATGTGGTACCTAATTTGCCTAAGTCTATTACACTTTATTGTGATAATAGTGGTGCAGTGGCAAACTCGAAGGAACCACGAGCCCATAAGACAGGCAAACACATTGAGCGTAAGTACCACCTGATACGAGATTTCGTAAAGAAAGGAAAAGTTGCTGTGATCAAGATAGCATCAGCCGACAACCTAGCTGATCCCTTTACAAAGAGCTTACCAGCTAAGGCTTTTGACAGTCATGTTGAGGGAATGGGAGTCAGATGTATAGCAACATGGCTTTAAGTATAAGTGGGAGATTTGTAATAGTATACTGAAAAGTAATGCTTTGAGTATAAGTGGGAGATTGTTAGGGTTATATACTAAAAGCATCACTTTTGTAGTAACCTTATTTCCTTAAATTTTGAATGAGAATCATATGGGTAAATGTTTGCATATTGTATTTGTTGCAAGTGTTAATGCAAATGTCTGATATTCTATATTGTAGATAATATAGTGTGTGGTGTCAAACAGAAGATCATATTATCAGTTTCCTATGGAGTATATAAATAGTTCACAACCTAGATGGACTTGGACAATCTATTGGAAAGGTTGTAGTGTAATCTGGTATTAGTCTATCTTGACTATAGGTTTACACTAGTACACTTTGTGTGTATTGAACATGACCACTTGAGGTTCTTCTCTTTGTACTGACTACATAAGTGAACAAATACCTCTGTTATTATGGATGCTTGTACTCTTAATCCGGATATAATAACGGACATGTATATGTAATGTGCATTACTTTGACTCATAAAAGAGTGAGATTCATTATGGATCAACAACCTCTATAAATTGGGTAATAACATTATATGTATGATGGGCTGTTGATTATAAATGGAATCCATGTCCCGATACATCGGGTTGATGATGTCCTCTTAAGGAGCTCATAAGGATTGTCATATAAACCCTACAGGTGGATTATATCCGACATAACAAATAAAGTTGAGCGGTACTACTTAAGGATAAAAGATGTCGAATCAATATAGTTGTCAGTAACTTAATTTGATCGACGGACATACGATTGTTTCACTTAACAAAATTGCCAAACAAAGGTTGGATTTTGAAAATAAAACGAGAAAAAGTACAAGAAGTACAAATTTGATTCTGTGAAAGTATTGCAATGGAAGTCTGATCTTGTAAATGATCACTTTGTTCCTTGGACCATATGATGATGATGAAGATCACTGCTTGAAGTAGAACAACTTGGAAGAACTAAGTCACCAGAAAGGTATCGACGTACTTGGGCACTGATGGCGAGGCCGAATGCTTTCTTGCTTTGCTTCACTCTGTTCTGAAAGAAAGGTTGAAGAAGAATGCTCCGGAGAATCAAAATTCTCGAAGTCCTGATCTCTCTATTCTCTCCTATTCTCTCTGTGTGTTTCTTGTCTTTGAGAAAAATGAGTCTATTTATAGACTGGGGCTTCTGTGCGTAAAAGAGCATCAAAGTCTGTCTTTACGCAAACAACTGCCACCCACGATCAGAGTCATCCTTTGCATACATTGACACGCGTCCCATCATTTCTGTAAGAATAGGATACATGTACACACGTTCTTCGAAATATGTGGCATGAAGGCCATGTAGGCAAACCACGTTCCAAACTGGCCAGAAAGAATAGGGCGTAAAAATAGCTCCAACATCCCTTGGGCGTAAAAGAGTAAGATGAGCGTAAAATAGCTCTGTCATAGGTTTCCCGCGTAAAGTGGTTATTGAATAACCTTGACCGTAAAATGGCTCAAATAGACTTTAGGCACATATTATTTTATGAGCGTAAGAACTCATGAAAAACTCCGTACGTAAAAGAAACCATACAGTGAGCATAAAGTAGCTCGATCCCCATAAACGACAACAATGTTCTTTGTATAAGACAAATTCCATTGAATTCTGTGGTAAATGCCATCATTAATATCATCATGTCAGAGTTTGCATAAAATGCGAGATTTGACAGCTTTGTCTAACGTAAAAGTGGCTGCTCTGTCCTTAGCGTAAAATCATAGGTGTAGACCCAAGCGTAAAATGATCAACCTGCTTAGGCGTAAATTGATTAGCTTAGATTTGGGCGTAAAAGAGATTACCCGCTCTGCTTGGTGTAAAAACCGATCACATATAAATGGGATGACTCTTTCTTTGAAGCACTTTTTACGCTCCTACAAGACCCCCTTCAAAGTTTTCAAATATCTCCAAAATTTGAAATACTTTGAACAGAAGCGTAAAAGTTGAGATTTGATCTGCCAGCGTAAAATTTGGAATACACAACAGCCATCTGCGTAAAAACAGAGATGTCCAACAGTCGGCATAATTTCAGGGATATCCAACAGTCGGCTTTGAATCTCTCTATAAATAGGTCTTTTCAGAGAGAGAAAACACTTTTACTCATCTTCTTAAATCTCTTTGCCTTTTTTTTCTTCGAAACTCTGATCTGATGGCTCCTAAGAAATCATCCGCCGTCGGCAGCAAGGGAAAGAAACCAGCCATTGATTCCTCATCGACTGATCATGTGAAAACCCCTACTCAGTCATCAACACCACAAAGAAATCCCAATCCGGCCGTGACTCCGTCTATGATGGGTAAAACCCTATTCTTTGGCTGGGAGAAAACAAATCCGTCGAGGAAAAAGAAGATAAACCAAACTTTCAGCTTTTAACGCCCACGTTGTACGTGTTAGCGTAAAGCTGAAATAACATCGTACGCCCACATTGTACGTGTTAGCATAAAAGATAACAAGAATACTTCTCTGATTCAAGGCTTTATAAACAAGAATACTTCTCTGATTTAATCTTTCATTCATTTCTGGTTTATAAAGCCTTGAATCAGAGAAGTAGCCTTCGACACCCTTAAACGGATTAATATCAGCAAACTCAGTTTTCACAACTCCTTGGGAGTCCACATATTTGAAATATTGGTGAAGACTTGAAGGCACAATATTATGCTCCTGAATCCACAGTCTTCCAAGAAGAATATTGTAGGATACGTCCGAGTTGATAACATAGAAAGTTACCATAGTTCGAAGATCACCAATCTGAATCTGCAGACGAATCTTCCACAGTGGTTTACTCTTGCCAGAGTTAAAACCTACTATCGTATTACTAGTGTAAGTCAGCTCACTAGTAGGAATCCTCAGGGGTCTTAGCATACTCTGAAGAATTATACTAATCGAAGACCCAGGATCGATGTAAATCCTGTCAATTTCAGTGGATCCAATATATCCAGTGTAGCATAGAGGCCTATCATGCTTGTTGTGTTTCAATATCATATCCTCTTGTGTAAAGGTGATGTTGGGAATTGCTTCCATCACACTATGGCATTGCGGATATGACACTGGTATATTATCAGGAGTCTTGAGTTGAGTCAAGCATGAATCTGCTTGAAGTAAAGCTTCGCTCAAAGTCTCTCTGCTTTCTCTGGAAAGGCGAAGCAGTTCAAATATAGATAGTCTAGCCGAAGTTTTGGCTAACTGAGCTAGAATGTCAAACTTGTAAGGCTTCATCACCACCCCCTGATTGGAAACAGGCTTCAGTGGGATATCAAAGCGTACAGCCTTCTGTTTCCCCTTTTCAACCAGAGAAGGTTTAGCAGGAACATGAGAAGGTTGAACTGGTAGAATCTCCACTACATCTTCTGCTTCTTTGGAGGATCCCTCATAATCTTTGTGGTACTCTTTTCCAGATCTTGTACCAGCAAAAGTTTCTTCTTCAGACTCAGGGGAAGGAAGTACCATATTACAGGATTTAGTCTTTCTTTCCTTAGCCTTCTTCTTGTGAGGGTTGCTACAAGGTACTTCAGAACCCAATCCAGCAGTAGAATTCTGATTTTGAATTTGTAAAGGAAGACGTATTTCTTTATCATAATTCAAATTTTTTGCCTTTTGAAAGTCGTAACCCATCTTCCTCATAAGAAGGCCAGATTGCTGACTATACAAGTGGGTAGGCAGTGAGCTTTGGACAGGTGTTTCAGTACAGGAAGAGGAAGAAACCTCTGTAACTACAGGAGAATGAAGCATAGACGTCTCTGTAGTTAAGGGAGGAGAAGGATTCGGGATACGAGGAGAAATCCCTGTTGGAGCTTTTTCATAAGCAGCAAAGACTTGTTGTGCCCGGTATAAAGGAATACTATTCATGGCTAGCCACTGCTGATGAGTAAGCTTGAGCTTGGTAGGAGTAGCTAGACTTGGAGGACAGATGTTTAGTCCTTTCAGTCTATCTTCTAGAGGAAGGCCATCCCATAGATGATCCAAGTCATCAGGATTTGTAATAACATGAAAAATCATGTTGTAGGTTTTGACTTTCTTACCTTTCTTGGATTTTAAAGTTTTACCTTCATTTTCAAACTCAGGTATTAAGTCAGGATGTACCCACATGATTTCATCATTCTTCAATGTGAGCGGCAGTAATCCTGTATTTTCTTCCCTAGCAGGCAGGATATTCACGATCTTCATAGTTGCCTTCGGAATTAGGATAATTCCATCTGGGACTTGCTGTGGTGGAAAATCCCCGAACTGAAGAGAAACCATGTTGGTTGTAACCGTATGGTCATCATTGGTTAAAGCGATAGCACCACCATTTATCAAGTCTTGGATCTTCTTTTTCAAGACATAGCAAGCACTGGTAGGATGATTAATGTATCTATGATAGATACAATATTTGGGATTGTCAGTCAGATTTACCTCATTAGGCCTTTTTGGCTCTGGAATCTGAAGTTTGCCACTTTTCACCAGACACTGAAATATCCCTAGGATATCACTTTCGTTAAAAGAGTATTTTTCCTTTTGCCTGGAAGATTCCTGATTGTTTGGCGTTGTTTTGTTCTTGGAGAGATTGACCATAAGAGTATCTTTTTCTTTCATATTATGATTGTCAGGATTATTATCAGGATTACTTTTCTTTTCTTTATCTTCTGAAGCGAAAATCATCCCGTGTTCCCGAGCCAATCTACCATTGGTCTCGACTGAAACTGCTGCTATGATAAACGACGCCCAATCTGTGAATTGGGAACCTGTGAAGACAGCAATAGATGGTCGCAGATTCATCTTGCATGTATCAATCAACGCTGAATCTGGCATACCAGGAGGCATCTTGAGAGTAGCCTATCGGAAACGTTCAATGAACGTCCGAGTATCTTCTTTCTTCTTTTATTTGATTTCTATTAAGGAGGACATGTTCATGTCCATACCTCCTTCATAGAAGCGGGAGAGAAACATTGCCTTGAATTCGTCAAAAAACGAAATAGAGTTATCGGGTAAGCTACGATACCAATCGTAAGCTGAACCCGTCAGACACCCGATGAACACTCGAGTGAGAAGAGCATCATTTTTCTGCAAGTGTACAGTCATAATATCAAAGTAATTGATATATTGACTGGGAGATGCTTTTCCATCGAATAAAACCATGGATTGTGGCTTGAACTTCGGTGGAAAGGGTACATCATTCCAATAAGGAGGACAAGGTTGCTTAATCCCTAACCTCTGGAGCTGATCTTTGTGCCTCAAAACTTCAAACTGTGCTTTGAGTTCACGCACTGCTTGAATGGCTTCACTGGTTTGAGGAAGCACATTTGATTGAATAGTCTTTGGATGTACCATAACCCCCACTGGAGGTGGTACATCTTCTGGAACGATGGGATCTGGAGATGCACAATTTTGATTAACAGCAGGCTCTTGAATATTCGAAGGTATATCAGCCCCTTAACTATCTTGAGTTTGTGCTACTACTAGTACCGGAGTTATTACTATAGGTTGAGCATTTTGCTGATTCAAAATTATCTGATGCATGCTTTGCACCATATTGAGCATGTCTTTCAATGATTGCTCTACGGCAGTAAGACGTTGTTCCGTATTAGCAGATGACGTCTCTGGTTCATCTCCAACAGCGTAGGATTCAATCTCTCTTGAAGATATAGAGGGATTAGTATAGAAGTATGAATCCACACTCTCAGTATCAGACTTAAAAGATTGAGTACCCCCAGCTTCTGAATCAGAAGTCTGCAATTGCCTTTGTCTTCTTGATCGAGTATTCTGATATACTCCTTCAAAGGAATCAAGAAGCCTGTTGAACTGTTGTTGACCTGGAGTTTGGGACATATTCCGTCTCGGTCGTCGTCCTCTGTTAGTATGAGATGCCATGTTTACTGATTCATATGACAGCTCATCTTCATGGTTTTCATCTTGATGTTGAAGCGAGTTAAACCATAAACGATAAAAAACTGACCGTTTTGAAGCCGAACAACAACAGTTGATCACAACCTGGTGATATTCACAATGATGTTTTTCTTCGGGGAATGTCACCGGAGATTGTCTGTTATTACGTTTTTGCATTAGCAATTCACGTAAATCAGAAGGAACAGATGGAGTATTCTTCTTTATCACATTTGGGGTAGAAAAACGTTTAGTCCCTTCCGTACAAAGAAGATTACTGGCTTCATTCGCAGAACCAAACCGTACATTTTTACGCGTTTGGAGTTGTGTGCGTAAATCTTGAGATTTAGCACGAAGGACTCCATTTTCATGGCGCGTGATTTGCAAGTTTGGCACTTTGCATAAAGCAGTATAAGAAGGTTGTTGGTGTAGGACAGAAGTTTTACCAATGACATTTTTACGCTGCACACGTTTAGGTACATTCATATTAGATGTGCAAACATCGTTATGAATTTTATGTACACTATCAAAGACAGGAGACTTACCTTTACGCGTGGAGCGTGGAAATAGATTATCTACCACATCACAGACGGGAGATTTTGCTTTACGCGAGGAGCGTAATTTATTTGGTCCTACCACGTCACAGTCGGAAGACTTATTTTTACACTCAGAAGTATTAGAATCTGCCATATTACAAATTGGAGACTCAATCTTATGCCTTGAGTGTAAAACTTGGTTTTTACCCACTGAGCGTAAAACTTGATTCTTACGCAGCGGGCGTGAAATCTGATTATCATCACCGTTACAAACGGAAGATAAATCATCACACTTTGAGTGCAACTCTGAAGTAAGGACCGCCTCGTTACGAACGGGAGCCCCTACGACAGGAGTGGAAAGAATTCCCTTATCATCAGAAGTCACAGAGAGATCAAAAACTACTTTGGATTTGGGAATCCAAACTTTTCGTGCTTTGCGAGACTTTTGAACATTGGAGTAGCGAGAACTACCCCCAGTTCGGAGCATTTCTTCATAGGCAGTCTGGTCGAAGTGCACAACCAGAGTCTTCTTGGTCGAACCGACCGAAATATCATCATATTGAGCAATCACCTCCTCGTCAGAGGAGAAGGTAGTCCCCAGCAGAGTCGCCATTTTGTTTCACTTAACAAAATTGCCAAACAAAGGTTGGATTTTGAAAATAAAATGAGAAAAAAGTATAAGAAGTACAAATTTGATTCTGGAAAAGTATTGCTATGGAAGTCTGATCTTGTAAATGATCACTTTGTTCCTTGGACCATATGATAATGATGAAGATCACTGCTTGAAGTAGAACAACTTGGAAGAACTAAGTCACCAGAAAGGTATCGACGCACTTGGGCACTGATGGCGAGGTCGAATGCTTTTCTGGTTTGCTTCACTCTGTTCTGAAAGAAAGGTTGAAGAAGAATGCTCCGGAGAATCAAAAATCTCGAAGTCCTGATCTCTCTATTCTCTCATGTTCTCTCTGTGTGTTTCTTGTCTTTGAGAAAAATGAGTCTATTTATAGACTGGGGCTTCTGTGCGTAAAAGAGCATCAAAGTCTGTCTTTACGCTAACAACTGCCACCCACGATCAGAGTCATCCTTTGCATACGTTGACACGCGTCCCATCATTTCAGTAAGAATAGGATATATGTACACACGTTTTTCAAAATATGTGGCATGAAGGCCATGTAGGCAAACCACGTTCCAAACTGGCCAGAAAGAATAGGACATAAAAATAGCTCCAACATCCTCTGGGCGTAAAACAGTAAGATGAGCGTAAAATAGCTCTGTTATAGGTTTCCCGCGTAAAGTGGTTATTGAATAACCTTGACCGTAAAATGGCTCAAATAGACTTTACGCACACATTGTTTTATGAGCGTAAGAACTCATGAAAAACTCCGTGCGTAAAAGAAACCATACAGTGAGCGTAAAGTAGCTCGATCCCCATAAACGACAATAATGGTCTTTGTATAAGACAAATTCCATTGAATTCTGTGGTAAATGCCATCATTAATATCTTCATGTCAGAGTTTGCATTAAATACGAGATTTGACAGCTTTGTCCAGCGTAAAAGAGGCTGCTCTGTCCTTAGCGTAAAATCATAGGTGTAGACCCAAGCATAAAATGATCAGCCTGCTTAGGCATAAATTGATTTGCTTAGATTTGGGCGTAAAAGAGATTACCTGCTCTGCTTGGTGTAAAAATCGATCACTTATAAATGGGATGACTCTTTCTTTGAAGCACTTTTTACGCTCCTACAAGACCCCCTTCAAAGTTTTCAAATATCTCCAAAATTTGAAATACTTTGAACAGAAGCGTAAAAGTTGAGATTTGATCTGCCAGTGTAAAATTTGGGAAATGCAACATCCATCTGCGTAAAAGCGGGGATGTCCAACAGTCAGCGTAATTTCAGGGATATCCAACAGTCGGCTTTGAATCTCTCTACAAATAGGTATTTTCAGAGAGAGAAAACACTTTTACTCATCTTCTTGAATCTCTTTGCCTTTTCTTTCTTCGAAACTCTGATCTGACGGCTCCTAAGAAATCATCCGCCGCGGGCAGCAAGGGGAAGAAACCAGCTATTGATTCCTCATCGACTGATCATGTGAAAACCCCTACTCAGTCATCAACACCACAACTAAATCCCAATCCGGCCGTGACTCCGCATATGATGTGTAAAACCCTATTCTTTGGCTGGGAGAAAATAAATCCGTCGAGGAAGAAGAAGATAAACCAAACTTTCAGCCCACATTGTACGTGTTAGCGTAAAGCTGAAAACTGAGTTTGCTGATATTAATCCGTTCAAGGGTGTCGAAGCCTACTTCTCTGATTCAAGGCTTTATAAACAAGAGCATGTGAAAGATATATCAGACATGGCTGAAGATCAATCATCATCTGAGGATCAGTCTATTAATTAAGATCCACCAGAGGAGCAACCTTTGAAGATCATAGTCAAAGGACGAATCCAATCCCAACCTGTCAATGATCAACCTTTGATGATCAAGGTTGAAGGAAGAACTCAAACTTCATCTGAGGAATCAATAAATATTCCTGCTAAGAGCCAAGTTCAACCTTTTATGATAAAGGTCAAAGGACGTACTTCTTGTACGAATGATCCAGGACTACCATTGATTGTCAATCTTGGCAAATCTACGCAGAAGACGGATGATGGTCCATTGTTGATTAATTCGAAGTGTAGCAATCAAACTGTAAATGATGTAAATATTGATCATTCTATACTTTCTGATATGAATGAAGATTTCCTGTTCGAGTATATGGCTGTCAAGTTTATTGAGAGAATGACTTTATCTTCCGATAATCAAAGTCATCAATATAAAGACAACATAGAACCGGAAGAAACTTTATACATTGATCATAAGGAGAATTCTTTTCCTCCTTATACAGATGTTGGACCGTATGCTCAAAGGTTCCTAACATCTTCTCCTTATCTTCTACCTGTGGCCGCTTCATCACAAGCTTGTGTAACTTTTAGACGTCATGAAGAATCTTACTTCGTGGTTCCGTCTGATAAGAAAAACAAGCATCAAATTATGTTTGGCCTGGCTAGAAATATCCCTGTTGCTCAGGCAGATGAGCTGAAGGATAAAGACAAAGGAAGAATCCGAATTGACAAATACAGTCAGCAATCTATCAAGATCATTCAGAACATGGGGTATGATTTGAAGACTATGCAAGGTCTCAATCAAGGCAAGGGCAGACGATTACCATTATGTGGTGATCCGTTTTACTAAAAGACTCATCATGGGTTGGGATATGACCCGTCCGACATGTTTTATGATGATATACAAGAAGAATTCTCTTCCAGCTCTTCACAATCATCAGATTCAGAGGAACTTCAATCTGGACAAATATCTTTAGTCAATATGGTCCAAACTGATGGTGAATCCGAGCCATTTGAAAATATCCCTTGAGCCACCATCGGTTCATTTATTTCTCGCATATATATCTTCAACGACATCTGTCTTCTTAATCCCCAGCTACCAAAGTTTGGTTAAGCTGATTACTTGACTCTCCGAAGAGGGATTTTGATATCCTATTTTACCAATTGGTATATAAAGTTGGATTTATTATTTATCTTGTTTTCATAACCTCTGGATAAATACTAAATCCACCTTCTTTTCCTATCTATCATGTCCATTTGACCTCTGCATAGATATTAATCTACTTTTCTTTGGGTTCTTACATACTGTCATGTTCATATTACCTCTGATAGTATTGTACACTCTAAACAGAAAACAAGATTACATTATCTATATGTTCATATTACCTCTAGATAGATACAATATTTTGAGTTTAGAAAACTTGTCATGTTCATATAACCTCTGATGAGTATTTTCTATATAAAACAAGATTTCATTATCTATCATGTTCATATCACCTCTGGATAGATATAATACGTTGAGTTTAGAAGACTTGTCACGTCCATACTACCTCTGATAAGTGCTTTCTATCTCTTACCTATTGTTTAAAATTCAAATAAACGATAGGATCACAAAGCAAATCTTTCATTCATTTCTGGTAGAAACATTACAGAATGGATAAGACAAAAAGGTGACAAAACACTTTCTTAAGGTGGAGTGGAAATATCTTGGAGCAACTTCTTTAATTCTTCTAACCGTCTGCCACGAGAATTCATAACCTTATTGGTAGCCTCTGCACATCGAGCTTCAGGAGTACAAATACGAGAAAGTTCAGCAAAAGTGATTATCAAGTTGTCCTTTACTTCATCAAGAGTTCTGATGGTCAACTCAGCCCCAAAAGCTTTTTCTTCTAAAATCGAGCTTTGGGTGAGGTGTAGATTTTGGGCATCGATCATCTTCTCTCTTTCAGCCTTCAAGCAAGCTAGCTCTGCCTCGACTTTGCGGATTCTGTCATTCTTGCTCTGAATATCTATGTTCAAAGCGTCATAAGCCACTCTGTGGCCATGCAGTACAGGTTTTATACCAGTCAAAAAGGCTTTCTCTTTGGCAACATTCAGACTGTGTTCATGGAGGGCTGTATTATATGTGGTCTCTCGAGCAAGATAATCTGCTGTTAAGGCATCATATTCTTCCTCAATGAGACTTTCAACAGTTTTGCTAGACAGATTAAGATATTCTCTGATTGGCTGTTCAAGGTCCTCCACAATTTTCTCCAATGCGGCAGCTCTCTCAGTATCGTTGAATAAAGCAACGTTCTTGATGGTCGAAGCCATTGCCGTCTTCAGTCTCATAATTGAGGCCCTTATTTAGGACCATTGTTATCAAGGTTGCCAGGCTCTTATAAAAGGTGTCAGTATAAATCTCAATGAGGAGATCCATTTCTGTGCTAGAACTTGGCGTGGCAACAATATCTAACAGATCTCTTTTTCGAAAATCGGGAACAGATGTTGGTGGTACAATAGTAGGATGAGACGGAGTCGTAGTTGCTACTACCGTTATAGCCAATTGATCCCTAGAAGCTTCAGGGATTATATCTCCAATCGGTGTAACAACAGACGGGGGTGGAGCTGGTGACGTTATTACTCTTATTTGGTTCCCAGGGACCTCAGCATCGACGTCTTCAATATTTGTCACTCCAGCCGTTTTTGGAGTTCTGGCGGCGGTAATGTTGGTGGATGTGGTGACAACTACAGGGGCTGGTTCAGATTTTGACATTGTCTTGTCAGAAATTGGTACTGGATCAGTGACAACAGCAGAGGATGTTATTATTTCCTCAGTTTCTGTTGGAAGTTCAAGTATGCCTCCAACATCTCCTTCAATTGGTTGTTCCACAGGATTTCCCACTACTTCAGCTGTGGTGAAACTTTCTACAGCTGATTCTTTGTTCAAGTCTGAGTCTCCTCCAATAGTCCTATCATCACCTACAGTGGGATCGACTCTAGTCTTCTCTTTATGCTGGTCCTCAGCAAGAGAAAACAATTCAGATTATGCTTGTTGTGCCTCAAGTGATGGAGGATGTTCTTCTTGAGGCACCATCTCAGGTTTTTGCACTCCCTCCTCTTCAGCATCTGAGTTTTCTGAAGAAGAAGCTTCCTCTTCAGACTCCTCATTTTCTTTATAGATTTCTTCTTCTTGAGGAGGAGAAACTACAGGCTTTGGTACAATTATGACATCTGCAAAATAAACAAAAATAAGTTAGTATACAAAATCATGATATATAATTCCGTATAGGTTTTGTATAATACTTGGAATATGTGCATTTTTTTTAAGATATGTATCATAATCACCATCCCAGTCATCATCTTCAAAGTCAAGAGCCGGTTCGTCTGATGGAATGCGATCTTGATCAGCAGTGGATACAGTAGTAGTACCCTCCATAACTTATGCCTTGGACGGTAAAGATAAATGGAGTGTGGTGCTAAGACGTCCAGGAGACAAAAGTGTTACAGCTCCTGATCCAACTATCTGTGGAGGGGCTGAAGATCCTTCTCCAGGATGGACTGAGGAAGAACCGACGAGAGGGTCTTCTTCAATGTCCTCTTCTGGAGTGTGAACGCTTGGTTTGGATGGTCCTTTGGTGGTAGACCTCTTTCTCTTTTCCGGAGTTTTTATTAGAGATGTGGTGACTGCACTTTGTTTTCTTTTTCGGCCTTTGCCAATGATGATAGCTTCTGCAGCTGGTTCTCCAACTCCTGTCGGGATAACTACTAAAAATGGATCTGGAATGCCAGTATCGTCAGGGATGTCTGCTGGTATCCTGACCTGCTCTTCAATATCTCCTTTTTTAGGCCGCCTCAGACTACCCTTCATATTGTAACCATGGGCAAAAGAACAAATTAAAGCATAGAAGTGGGCATACGTATGGAGTATACGCAGTTCTGTAGTACTAGTAGCGGTCGAAATTCTAAATTTAGCACCAGTCCGAGCAGCACCGAAATACCTCCAACCCCTAGCTCCGTCAAGTAATTTCCCATAGTAACGGAAATTAGTCAAAGGATTTCCAACATGAAGTTGGTCGTACCCAAATTGGCGAGCAAACCTACTGGGTAAGTATGGTTCAAATGCACAATTATCTTCATTTCTGTACATCAGATGAGAAGGTCTGATGCACTGAAGCCATCTAAAGACTGACTGTGGCAATACAACTCTTCCTTCAACTTCATCTTCAAACTGGACACCGAAGCAATCTGCTGGAACTTGCAGCCGAGTATAGAAGAAATTCCAACCGTAAGAATAATTCAGAACTGCTCGGGTATCTGCCACAGTCGTAGCAATCCATATAGCTTTGCTAAATTTTTGGAGAAAGACCTCCGCATCATCACCTAGGCCTAGCGGTAACAATCTGCAGTTGTGGTGCAACAACCAGCCCATCAGATAAGTGTAGGGCATCTCTACTCTAGGGAAAACATTCCGATGAGGAGCATTGTTGATTAATTCCTCGCCGAAGGTCCTTAAACCTGTATTTATCCGACACACCATGGCCGACAGCAGGTTGATGCTGACTTTAAAAACCAGACGTACTGCTGGCCATAGCACACTGCGGTGAATCCTGTCAACAGTACCAATACCCGGTACAACCCATCTTCTCAACCATAAAGAAAGAAAGCCTGCCAGCAAAGCTCTCCGTGAGATTTTCTGACTACCATATCTGAGGAAGCTCAAGGCTTCAGTTCCGGCAGGAAATTCCCCAGTCTTCGTAGACAGATATTTATTCAGGAATTTGTAAGTAATCATCATATCCCGAACCTTGTTAGAGGGGATTATCGAATCTATGTTGATTACTAGAGCTTTATTTTCCTGAAACCTTTCTTTGTCTTCCTTGGATATCTTATCCTTATGGAAGAAAAGATAAGTCGTCCAATTGTTGATATACGCCAAATGGGATGTACTTTCATGCATCGTGGTACAAATCAAGTAGTGGCACATCAGTTCTTCGTATATTTCGATTAACTAAGGGTTAACTCCTCTAATTTCAGCAAGCTCCCTGTTGGAGGGAACGTATTCTTCATATGGGGCTTCGCCCATTGGCAGCTTCGAGATAAACTGCATCTCATGAAGGGCAAGACCCATTTCACCTTTTGGAGTGGCAAAAGTTCCAGTTGAACTTAGATATATCTCCATCAAGGCCAGAAATAAGTTTCCATTCGGAGGAATACCATAATTGGTGGAAGCTACCGCATCGTACAAGCCAATATCTTTCAACTCTGCCTCAAAGTTCTTTATCATCCAAAGACTTATCTGAATCCAACTCTGGTTGAATGTAGTCAACCATCCTGGTAGTCTGGGGTTGGTTTGGGGATGTAATACAACATCCCTCATAAATTTATTGACAAACATTGGGATTTGTACTGGTTGTATTAAACCCGAATCTTCGCTAGGATTAGAACCTGGCATAAGGCCAAAGATAGAAGTAACACCTCCATTGGGAACACTAGCAAAGTATCCCATATCATTGGCACGCTCTCTCTTGAAAACAATTCTACCTGGTCGTCCATGACTGCTGGGAGTCAAATTCCACAACATTTGTCGAGGATGAGTAGCATGGACGAATGCTGACAAAGGATAATCTCTGTCCATATCTGGAAGATACATGGCTCTATTTCCAAATTTGAAAACCCAAGACTCCTTCTTAGGGTGTGTCTGGGATTTATAATCAATGGCATCTCCAAATAGAAAGGCTGGTTTTGCGAAGTGTTGTCCGTCTAGTGAACTCAACAATTCCCCATTTATCATGGATATCAACAGTCTATCCCCTTGAGCTGCTATCAACTGTGCCCTCTCTTCCGGTTACTCGGGGTTTGACTGAGGAAATTGGACATGAGATAAATCTTCTAGATAGTTCGAACCTACCATGCCAACTGATGATCCGAAAACTTCAGCGAGGGGGTGAACTTGCAAATCTAATGGTAAAATAATAAAAGAGATCAATTTAGTCCAAAAATTTTTTTTACTAAGAGTTGATGAAAAGCTTATAAAATATTTGTTCGACAAAATCTCTCAAATGATTGATGAACTTTACGCTACCACATAGTAATATGAGCGTAATACAACTTTTTACGCTGGCATGTACGAACATGAGCGTAGTTAAAGTTTTACGCTAGCACATTAACTATGGGCATAAAACCAAATTTTACACTGACACATATAACGTGGGCGTATTCTTGTTATCTTTTACGCTAACACGAACAACGTGGGCGTACGATGTTATTTTAGCTTTATGCTAACACGTACAACGTGGGCGTAAAAAGCTGAAAGTTTGGTTTATCTTCTTCTTCCTCGACGGATTTGTTTTCTCCCAGCTAAAGAATAGGGTTTTACCCATCATAGGCGGAGTCACGGCCGGATTGGGATTTCGTTGTGGTGTTGATGACTGAGTAGGGGTTTTCACATAATCAGTCGATGAGGAATCAATGGCTGGTTTCTTTCCCTTGCTGCCGACGGCGGATGATTTCTTAGGAGCCATCAGATCAGAGTTTCGAAGAAAGAAAAGGCAAAGAGATTCAAGAAGATGAGTAAAAGTGTTTTCTCTCTCTGAAAAGACCTATTTATAGAGAGATTCAAAGCCGACTGTTGGATATCCCTGAAATTATGCCGACTGTTGGACATCCCCACTTTTACGCAGATGGCTATTGCGTATCCCAAATTTTACGCTGGCAGATCAAATCTCAACTTTTACGCTTCTGTTCAAAGTATTTCAAATTTTGGAGATATTTGAAAACTTTGAAGGGGGTCTTGTAGGAGCGTAAAAGGTGCTTCAAAGAAAGAGTCATCCCATTTATAAGTGATCGATTTTTACACCAAGCAAAGGGGGTAATCTCTTTTACGCCCAAATCTAAGCTAATCAATTTGCGCCTAAGCAGGCTGATCATTTTACGCTTGGGTCTACACCTATGATTTTACGCTAAGGACAGAGCAGCCTCTTTTACGCTGGACAAAGCTGTCAAATCTCGCATTTAATGCAAACTCTAACATGAAGATATTAATGATGGCATTTACCACAGAATTCAATAGAATTTGTCTTATACAAAGACCATTGTTGTCGTTTATGGGGATCGAGCTACTTTACGCTCACTGTATGGTTTCTTTTATGCACGGAGTTTTTCATGAGTTCTTATGCTCATAAAACAATGTGTGCGTAAAGTCTATTTGAGCCATTTTACGCTCAAGGTTATTCAATAACCACTTTACGCGGAAAACCTATGACAGAGCTATTTTACGCTCATCTTATTGTTTTACGCCCAGAGGATGTTGGAGCTATTTTTACGCCCTATTCTTTCTGGCCAGTTTGGAACGTGGTTTGCCTACATGGCCTTCATGCCACATATTTCGAAGAACGTGTGTACATGTATCCTATTCTTACTGAAATGATGGGACGCGTGTCACCGTATATAAAGGATGACTCTGATCATGGGTGACAGTTGTTAGCGTAAAGACAGACTTTGATGCTCTTTTACGCACAGAAGCCCCAGTCTATAAATAGACTCATTTTTCTCAAAGACAAGAAACACACAGAGAGAACAGGAGAGAATAGAGAGATCAGGATTTCGAGATTTTTGATTCTCCGGAGTATTCTTCTTCAACCTTTCTTTCAGAACAAAGTGAACCAAAGCAGGAAAGCATTCGGCCTCGCCATCAGTGCCCAAGTGCGTTGATACCTTTCTGGTGACTTAGTTCTTCCAAGTTGTTCTACTTCAAGCAGTGATCTTCATCATCATCATATGGTCCAAGGAATAAAGTGATCATTTACAAGATCAGACTTCCATAGCAATACTTTTCCAGAATCAAATTTGTACTTCTTGTACTTTTTTCTCGTTTTATTTTCAAAATCCAACCTTTGTTTGGCAATTTTGTTAAGTGAAACAACGATATCTTAACATGGGGAGCCAAACAAGCAAATAATAAAAGGAGCCCACAAACATAATTTGGGATTAGGGAGGTAGTGCAACAATAGCTCATTAGTGGACCGAGCTATTGTTAATGGGCCTAGATTGTGTGTTCGGGCTGAATACGGGATATCCAGATCCGTTAGGAGGCCTAACCCTAATTTCTCCTCATGGTCCCTGCCGTAGCCTATATATATCCTCTATTCTCTGGCCGCTAGATTACTGATCAGAAATCTGAAATTTTCTCTAAATTCGTGATTCACGTAAGGAGAGAAAGAGAGTGCTACCAAGGAGAAGAAAAAGTTGGGAGATCGTCGCCCACACGACGTCCAACTCGAGGAAGGAATACGTACAGAAGATCTTGGGGTCGTTCGCTCGAGATTGCCAGGAATTACTTGTCTCCTTTCCGTCGTAGGTATAATTCGTGAACCCTAGTTTCCGCCTATGAAGGGTTAGAACACGTATTTGATCTGTTTAACTTTCTATCGATCAATACGCACACCAAAGGAAGGGTCCTGGGAATCCCCAGTTCCATCACTAACAACATGGCCGAATATAATGCCTTAATGATCGGCCTTCAATTGGCAAAACAACTGGGAGTTGACTATCTATAAGCTTACGATGATTCTAAGCTAATAGTTAGTCAGGTCCGAGGGGATTATGAAGTTTGTCACGAATATCTCATCCCATATCACAAAGCGACAATCAAATTGGCTTCTACCTTTGCTGGATTCTTTATCAAGCACATGCCTCGATTACAGAATATAGAAGCAGATGCTTTAGCTGGTCTTGCTGCTTCCTTTGTCGTCCCTACCAATACTCAGCATTCGATTACAGTGTCTGGTCGAGAGTTATTCTATGTGAAAGATGCCTTGTATATTCATCATAGTTACGTAACAGAAACAAACGTCGACGTTAAATACTGAAGATTTCCTTTCATAGACTACGCTGTCTACGAAATCCTCCCCGAGGACCCAAAGAAAGCAGTATCTGTCCAAAGACGATCCCTCAGATTTTACTATGATACAGCTACCAAAATGTTGTACCAACGCTCTTACGACGGGCTACTGTTACGATATTTATCTGACACAGAAGCAAAACATGCACTCCACGAGGCTCATGGCAGAATTTATGGTGTACATCAACCAGGCCATAAATTACAAGAAGTGTAGGGCTTGTTAGTTCCACCCCGATTTCATTCATCAACCTTCTGAGTTTCTATATCCGACAGCGGCATGTTGGCCTTTTAAAGCTTAGGTATGGAGGTCATAGGCCTAATCAGCTCGCCATCCTCCAGAGGACATCGGTTTATCCTTGATAAAACTGATTACTTCTCTAAATGGGAGAAAGCTATACCGCTCAACGAAGTAAAGACGTCAAACGTGATCAGTTTCATCAAACATCACATTATCTACCGCTTCAGCCTACCTTGCAGGATCATCCATGATAATGGTCCATAATTTGGGAGCCATGCATTCTATCGGTTCTGTGATAAGAATCAAATTCAGAATGAAGCCTCTATTGCTTACAATCCAGTAGCTAATGGGTTAGCAGAAGCCTTCAATAAGACTATCATCAAAATTCTCAAGAAGTTCGTGTCTTCAAACAAGCGCGAATGGAATGAGAAGCACGACGAATATCTTTGGGCCTATCGTACAACGGTCCGGACTCTAACAGACAGTAAGCCATTATCTCTGTTCTATAGGAGTGAAGCAGTTTTCCCCTAGAAATCTAGATTCCCTCTCTTTGAGTAGCTTTAGCCAGTGAGTTGACTGCCGAAGAAAGTTACCATCTGCGACTACAAGAGCTGGAAGCGCTAGACGAAAAATGCTTATTAGCTTAACAGCGTATTGAGCTATACCAAGCACGCCTTTCCAGAGCCTTTAATAAAAAGTGAAGGAAAAAATCTTTCAAGTTGGTGATCTGGTCTTAGCAGTGAGAAGACCAATGGTCATGACGCACAAGGCAAAAGAAAAATTTTAGCCTAAACGGGAAGGTCCTTTCATTATAGAATCAGTGTATTCTAACGGTGCATATCGACTAACCAAGCTCATGTTGCCGATCAACGGCAAGTTCCTGAAGAAATATTATGTGTAATCTTCATATACAGCGTTCATATATACCATATTTTAATCATGTAAATGTACAGTACAATGTTAATGTGATTCAAAAAATCATCTAACTATTATCCGTATTTCAAGGGTCTTAGATACGCCATGGATAATAGGTCCTCTAAAAAAGATTCCCCAGTGGAGTTATTTTCGTTTTGGACTCTGTCCAAACTTGGTCTTACGAAAACAGTCACGTCCATATTACCTCTGAACTGTTTTTCGATAATTATTTCACAGTGGGATAATTAAGAAATATTTTGCCACGTCCATATAACCTCTAAGCAAAGCATTCATCAAAGATAATCACGTCCATATTACCTTTGAATAATCCACTCCTACCTAATGTTATATACCCGTCCACGTCCATATTATCTCTGGTCAGTTATAGAATATTCTCTGCTATTACATCCATATTACCTATATTAGCTGTTTATTTTAACTTATTATCTATATTCAAGAACCTTGAATATAAAACGGATAATAAGTCCACATCAAATTTCCCAGCGAAATACCTACCGAAAATATTCTTTCGTCAAAGATAATCACGTCCATATTACCTCGGAATTATCCACTCCAACCTAATGTTATATACCCGTCCATCTCCAAATTACCTCTGGGCGAGGTATAAAACATTCTCTGCTGTTATGTCCATATTGCCTCTATTAGCAGCTTCTTTCAACTTATTATCTATATTCAAGAACCTTGAATATAAAATGGATAATGAGTCCACATCCGATTCTCCAGCAGAATACCCACCAGAAGTATCCTTACTACGTCCACATTGTCTCTAGTTTTGATATTTCACAAACTTCATCCATGAAATTCAAAAAGCCAAAAGATTCTTTATTGAATCATTCTCAAAAAGGTAGAATACAAGAGTTTCTCGGCTAAAAAGAGCCAATTACAAACAAAAGACTTAAGGGATACACAATTGTAGAAGCATGGAACATATGGGGTTCATGAGGATCACAACTGACCGTATGAGTACTTTGGGACAAATTGGTAGCCGCATGACAAACTCGGCTTGCCTCCTACGGCCTATCTTCACTATCTCACAACCAGACTGATTTGAGCCGCAGAAAGAATAGTTACGTATGCGGCTAAGCTGATCAACCTTCTGACAAAGCTGACAAAACCTGTCAAAACTGACGAATCTGACAGCTCTGACACTCTGACAAAAGGAAGATAAGATGTGTTCAGACAAAATGTCATGTCACCAGAATGGAGATAGTCATACGGCTAGAAGGACTGCGACCCGAGCCGCATGAACCTTATGCGGCTCAATCCATGTGCTTCATGAAGCCAAGGGTGACTGCAACCTGAGCCGCATGAGCTTTATGCGGCCCAAAAATATAGAATCTATGCGGCTCAAAAGTCCCTAAGCTACATGCCGACTAGGGGAGACTGCGACTCAAGCCGCATGAGTCTTATGCGGCCCAACATGGCCGAACACTGAAAGGCCTATGCGGCTCAAAATGATTCAAGCAGACTGATCCTATTCTTCGATATGATACATGGCAGGCTGACCAAATCTCAACCACGAATATTTGCTGCAACAAAATCTCAATAAGTCACCAGCTGGCGGCTAAAGAGCGGGTCTTTGTGTGCTGTTGTTGCCATGTGGCCACGTGGCTATCTATGTGGCTTAAAATATCCTTCATCCCAAAATCTCTATAAATAGCAGGGTACCACACCTATGCAAAAGGCTGACAACCTACGAAGGGCAATTTCTTCAAGGGCAATGATCGTGTCAGATAGTCCAAGGAGTAAGGCAGAGTTGCTATACTTTCCCGAGCCTCTATCATCACCCCCAGAATCAAAACTAAACAATTGTACTTTGATTGTTTCCTAGGATTTCTTTCTAGGCTTTCTCTTGTACAAACGAGTTTACAATCAAGTTTAATTCCTCTGTAATTTTTTGTTCTTGATATTTAATGGCAAATATGATGGCAACTCTGCTGGGGACATGCTTCTCCTCTGATGAAAAGTTGGTGACACAATCTGACGCATCCAAGCTCGGCTGCGTGCAGCAAATGCTCGTGGTTCGTTTTGACCAACGAGCATTCGAAGAAATGCTCTCTGAAGGGAGCTCCAGCCCATCACAAAAGCGAGCCAACCCAAAGAGAACCCACGGGACGTTGAAGCACAAAACAGCTGCCCACAACTAGGTTCTCGAAGAAGCTCCTTCTGCGGCCCAAGACGGCGATCAAAGATCTTCTGCGGCCTTGCTTCCGACCGGGAGAATCCTACTGTCCCCAAATCTAACAAAGGAAAATACTACAATACTAAGTTTTTTGGGGGCATAAGGGAAATCCATGCAGACGAGAAAGTAGCCGCATAAGAGAGATGTGCAGATGGCCCATGGGGCAGCCAAGTCTGGCCGCAGACAGATGGCCCATGCGGCAGCAAACTCTGGCCGCCTGCAGATGGCTCATGCGACAGCCAACTCTGGCCGCAAGCAGATCGCCCATGTGGCAGCCAACTCTGGCCACAGGAAGATGGCCCATACGACAGCCAATCCTGGCCATAAACAGAGTGTCTCATGCGGCCCTGTCAGAGGCTCTGTGTTCGACCGTCTATCATGCGGGCCCGACTTAATGTGGTCCATTGAGAATATGGAATATTGTAATCTAGACTCTTCTTATTATGCGCCTTCATGTGCTAAATCAAAGAATTCTAGGGCAGTGCAGGCCCAACAAGCTCAGTCAACTGTCCAAGTTACTGACCGTCAGCAGGCATCATTAACTGTTAGACGGGCCCCTGATGGAAAGTTGAACAGAACCACCCGCATCCAGTCCCGCAGGGCTAACGGACAGGGTGGGTCTCAAAAGTCTCCCTCCAATGATCGAGGACAAGTAATTTTACTAGCCTCAGATCAGGGAGCAAATATTATACCTACGCACCCGTGTGCTCGGGATACCCGAGTCCACAAATTGGATGCAAAGGTAGACTAGCCTGCAATCGACCTGCGAGAGGTGATTACTCACAAACGAAAGGAGAAAGAAGCAACATTGGTATATGATGAACCCTTTTCGGGATGTTGTTGCACCCAGGTCATCATCAACTGCTGCTGCGACAAGTTGGCAACACTTGAAGATCGGCAGTCCGTTCTTTAACGACTACGCCAGCCAGCACCTATCCAACAACAACTTGAAGAACATTTACAAATCCTGGGAGACGAGGAATTCCCTTTCGTCTCCTATAATACAACTCGGAAGGTTCTTTCCGACAAGGGAGCAAAGAAGACAGGCTCTTCAAGCCAGGCAATCTCAGCCAGCACTACAAGGAAACTCTTGTTTGGAGGGTTGCCACCGACAGCCACAGGGGGTATCTTCCTAGGCACTCGATCTAGAAAGAAGCTCCCAACACCTGGGGGTGCATCCTCGACCTCCCTGTGGGTAGATGAAGCCGGTGGTAGCAGTTTCCTCAATGTATGTGACAACTCGATATTCCAACGGCATATACAGGGGGTAGCGATCCACTGGGATTATGCAATAGGCGTAGACGTCCCTGAGGGTGATCGCCTTCGCCAAGATGATGTGGCTTCCTGCGCAAGGGGTAGCACCTCTTCCGAGTCCGAGGAGGAAGACATTCCTATATTCCTCTACGATATCTCTGTATGAGGGTACGACATAGATAGCACCTCTGCTACGATCCCTTCCACGTCTACCCACGTGCGGATGGTCTTTACGGCCGATGATGATCATGAAGCGCCTACTGACCGACAACGTCTAGAAGTTCTTGAAGCCATGCTCCTGTCCTTGGCTAAGTCAGTAGACAAAATCAAAGCTGCCTTGCCGACTCAACAGGGAAGGACGCCTGGACAAACAAGCTTGGGACCCGCAGTCAATACGGATTCCAATACGACCGCTCCTCCTTTAGATGATAATCATCTAGGGGCATCCGCTCTTTCAGCAGTAGATGAATCCAGGAAGGCTAGAAGGGAAGTCCAGGAGCTTCGAGCAATATTCAATGCCCGAGACTCCTTTCGGGACCTCAGAATACGGTAGCCGTATCCCATTGCATTGAGAGATGTTCCTTTTTTGCCACGGTACAAACAGTTTCATATTCATTCGTATGACGGAAAGACCTCTGCTAGTCGGTATATGACTTATTTCGAGGTCACAATTGACCATTTGCCGCATAGCGACGCCATTCTCACAGATTATTTATCGGAGCATTGGAGGGAATCACATTCGACTGGTACCGTAACCTTCCAGACAACTGCATCCATTCTTTCGACGGCTTCAAGCACATGTTCCTAGAAAAATTCAACGAAGTAGGACATGATGTGACAATGTCATCCCTCATGGACGTCGTTTAGGGGGAGAGGGAGCTAACAAAAAACTATATCGAATGATTTTGCCAAACCCCAATGAGATTTCCCTAAGGCAATCTCGAATGCTCCTTGATTGAAATCTGCCAGAAGAAGTAGCTCCCCGCAATCAGCCTCTGGATGGGTGGAGATCAGTTCAGGGATTGGACGACCTTCATCATAAGTGCCACTAATGCGGAGGTGAAGTTAAAGACAGCTCGCCAGCTGGGATTACACATCCCAGATAGAAAGGTAAAAGGCAAGCGTCCTTGTACCACCCACAATAATAACAATACCGATGGCACCTCCAATAATTGGGACAATAAAGACAAACAGGCTATGGTCTCCGGTACGACCAAGAAGCCTGAATAAAAGCAGACAGAAGCTCAAGGGCCCAAGAAGAACTACTCATTCGAAGATAGTCATTGTATGTCCTAAAAATCAAGTTGCATCTATCAAATAGGCAGAGAATTCTCAACTGTGCACCCTTCAAATGGACTGCACAGGAAACAGATTACGCTACAAATCGAACGCACAAACTGAACTGCGCTACCACCAGAGCGTACTACGCTGACGTGGCAATACCATCATTACCTGACAATGATCGGATCTTCTGACAGCCCAAAAAATGAGAAGTTCGTTTGTTTCTTGTGCAGCACAGCGCTCGAGAACAGCTGTAAAAACTTTAGCACAATCTGCCAGTCCAACCTCAGCGCAGTTTGACCAAGCCTAAATCCCAGCGCTTTCCAGTGACTAGAAGGAAGCGCAGTCTGAAGCTAGCGCTATTCGGTTATCGCAATTCATCGAATAATTGACATTTATTACGTGGCTAACATGCCATCAATTGCTCGCCACGTGGCAACCGCTTGTACGCGACCAAGCATATTTCAATCAAACAATGCCACGCGTCTGAATGCAGTTAGGCTATGATCGAGCAACTGCCCAATAGGCCAGCATAGTTTGTAGTCTGCGCAGTCTTTCACCAACGCAGTTCATCATGCGCACTCCCAAATAACTACAAATTATTTATTTCTAGAACTCTATAAATAGAGTTTCAAGTCCTTCATTAAGGAGATCAGATCATTATTATCATCAGAGATCAGAAGTTCTTGTCCAAGTGCTGCTGCATTATTCAGAGGCAATTATCTTCAAAGTTCACATCGTCCAAAGGATAAAGCGATCGTCTTCAGATCGGATTCCTATAGTTGTACTTTACCATAATTTAATTGTAACCTTCTTACAAAGTTTGTAAAATAAAAACTTTTGTTTTTGCAAACAAAATGGCAACTCTACTAGGGACGACTTTCTCCTCCGACGAGGAAGTAACAACTCAATGTGACGGTGCGTCTATCGAAAAGACGCAGTGACGCTGGTTGTGAAGGTCAACCAGACTGCCTATGAAACGATGATCAACTCTAGGGCTACTCGTCGCACTGTGGCCTCTGCCAAAAGTAAGGTACATTCAGTGTGGACTCCGAAGTCCTCTGTGCAGTCATTTGTATAGTCTGCTGTCTCTGCTGCCAAGGAACCAGTAGCCACTTCTGTCCTTACGCAAAATGCCACCAGCGCTGCCAAAGCGTAAGCTAATGCTTCGACTGCCCATACGCAGCACACTGCTCCTCTTGCCATAGCGCAAGCCACTTCCTATGCTACTCTGGCAAAGTGCAAGACCACTCTTCCTCTGGCGCAGTTGGCGACCTCCTTCCCTCCCGCACAACCAACTGCCCCTTCAACTAGAATACAACTTAAGCATTCTGTAACCAAAACTCCTGCTGCGCAAGCTACAACTCCTGGAGTTTCTGTGGCCAAAAGGCCATCTGTCAAATCCTTTCAGGCGAACCGGCCAAGGCGCCTACTACTACCTCAACCCAAGCACAAGCTGTTCCAGCGTAGTCTAAAAGGGATAGCCTTTTGGCTAATCCCCTTCTTCTCACAGCAAAGGAAAAGACTTTGCTCCTCTTCCCAAGTACCCTGTTACTCCTGCGCAATCCACTGGGGGTAGTCTATTGACTGTTCCTTTCCCTTCTAAGAACAAAGGAAAAGTCCCGTCGGTCTTTTCTCAAACTTCTTCGTTCCACGACTTGGAAGACAACAGAGGGAAACGCTCTTTAGCCAACCCTTTCTCACAAAACAAGAGAAAAGATCCTTTGGTCTTTTCTTAGTCTTCCCTGGTCTTTACCTCGGAAGATCAATCTGAACGTACCAAGGCACCGATCAATGCAAGGACTCTCTCAAACAAGAGGTCTTCCCTCCCTGCCAAAGGAAAATGTGCTGATAAAAGAGGTATTCTGCCTACTCCGGTAGCGGAACTCTAAGATCTCCCAACTCTCCGGATATCCCGCTCAAAGCAGGGAAAATTACTGGTGTCTCAGACAGAAATCCCTGGAGGTGAGCTTGCTGATCTATGGTTTTATCTCAATAGACCTCGGTCTACATCAACTTCGACGAAACGCAAGCAGCCAATGCCGAAGATGAACCTGCATCAGAGGCAAACTTTCAGGATGAAAAATCCTGACACCTATGCTAACGAAGTGAGTACTTCCCTGTATACTCACGGGACAAAACATCTAAAGAGCCGGAACCATGTTCCGAATGTCGTCAAAGAATATGTCCCTCAAACTTCTTCTCGTTCCGTCATTGTTCCTGAGCTCCGAGAGCACCTCAAGCAAAAGCGGGACAATATCTCAACACCTCCAGTTCATCCACTTGAACACCATTATAATCATAAGGTTATCATCAAGTGTTGTTGCCAGACAACAAAACGATCTATCTTCGATCGTCTGAATTTTGCAACTTCTGAACCAATGTCAGAAGACGAAGTTGAAATGTTGTATGCTTCCGTCAACATGACTTCTCGAGACACTAGGGATAGAAGGTGCTTCAAACACGGCAAGCCCCGTAAACCCAGCCAGCGGTACTTAGATTTACTCCAAGAATCTTCTGAATTAGTATTTTGACACACCCGATCCCGAAGTCGAAACACAATCAGTCATAGGAATCTTCTCTAAGATTCCTCTGGTCATGTTCATTCAGGAGATGATTCTTTCTCTGGTTATGATGCATACAACAAAAGTTCTGAACAGACAGTGTCTTCTACTGTACTTAGAGAAGTGACAGCTTACATTGTTACTAAAGACCCAGATGCTTCTAGTTCAGCAAATCAAGAACAACGAATAGCTGCACTGGAGGATAAGCTAAAGACCCTAGCTAAAATGGTCGCAAGTATGCATTCTATCATCGTGGCCCAACATACAGTACCACCGACCGCACCTGCTACAAATCCTGAGATTATAGCATCATCGGTGCCTGTCGATGCAGGATTGGAGGTAGTATCTCCTCAAATACCCCATATACAAATTCAACCCACACCCAGTCAGTCAGGAGCTGGGGGTACTACTTACCACGCTGTTACTCCCTCTAACACTATAATTCAGTCTGCTCCTTCTTCATTATCAGAGGATGCTAAAGAAGCTGTTAAACTCTTGTGCACTCAATTCGAGGCTTTAAAAGAGAAGGACAATTTACAGAGATTGGGGATCAAACAACCCTATCCGGTTGAATGGAACAAAGTCCCATTCCTTCTAAAGTATAAGATTTCCATAATTTTGCTGTTTAACGGTAGCACTTCTCCAAGTCAGTTCATTAACCACTTTGAGGGCATGATTGTTCAACTTCAACCAAATGTCGCTCTTCTAATAGGGTATTCGTCGACTGTTTATCCGGTGTAGCATACGATTGGTACAAAAGCTTGCCTGATGGCTATATTACCTCTTTCTCGGATTTTAAATAAATCTTCTTGGAGCGATTCTATGAGGGAATCAACGACATAACCATGTCGGCCCTCAACAAGATCAAACAAAGACATAATGAAACCGCTGAGAGTTTTATTGAAAGATTCCACCGAGAAGCATTAAAGATGCCTCCTGGAACTCCGGCCGCTGTAACTATAGATACCTGTAAGGCAAATCTTTTGCCTATTATCAGCATGTGGACGGGGTCAACTCAATTTTAAGACTGGCCATCATTCATTGTCAATGCTAAAGCAGCTGAAGTTAGCACTGACAAGTTCAAGCAGTTGGGGGTACACATGTCTAACCCCGACCGGGATGAACACCCGACATCTAGTAGCGGTAATCTCCAGAACAACTGCAAGGGTAAAGAAACCTTGAATATCAATCTCAAGAACAAGGAATCCTTGGCTGTTAACGTGGCTCAACCCACGTCTACCTCTACTCCTTTTACACCTCCACCAAAGGAACCTCGTCCAAAAGTAGAGTATTCCTTTGATGAAAATGATACAGCGAGCATCTTCTACTGTCTGATGAAGAGCAATAAATTACAACTTCCTGATCTGAAGAAGCCTGACGAAGTCGGTAAGAATGACCATCCTAAGTACTGTGTTTACCACAGGTTCATAGGGCATCCTACTCGGGCATGCTATGTGCTCAAAGGTAAGATTCAAGAGCTAGTCAACGCCGATGTCATCACTCTCCAGCAGAATGAAAAGACTGTAATAGCCAACATAATTTCTGTACAGTTTGGTAACTTTCTGCCACAAGTGGTGCAGAGTGGCATCATCCCCATTCCCAGGACCATTCTTGAGATTGAGAATCTTCCTCCTCCATAAAGTGAAGGTCTTGTCCCTTTATCCCTTGATAATGGCGAGATTATATGGATTCATCTTGATCTTGTTAAAGATTTTGAAGTTCCTTCATCCTCCAAGCAAAAAGAATGCTCCAAAGGCAAAACAAAGAGCTAGAATATGGTGTCTTTTGACCCCATAGTTGAAGAAGAAATCCTGTTAGGCACCAGGTCAGGGAAAACCTATCAACGGGAGCATCCTGAAACTCAAGAGGATCCTACTTCATCCTTCGAGGCTGTTCCAGTGCAACCTGTCTCTACAGAAGTCATCCCTTCTATATCATTATCGGTTACGGAACCAACTCTTCCTAAATCAGCAGTTGATAAAGGCAACCAACAAGTCCGCTTCGACAAAGTTTTGAAGAAGTCATCTCTCTCTGGACTTGAAAAGCTATATAACTTTGATATATTGGCTCAACTGGCCAATACACCGGCTAGGCTGTCTATCTACGAGCTCTTATGTCTCTCTAAAGAGACTCGAGAAACACTGAGTGAGGCTTTGATGCAGGCAGACACTTACTTAACTCTTCTCAAGAAACCTGAATCAGAATCTGTCTCTTGTCTTCACTGTCACAGTGTGCTGGAATTAATTCCAAACATCACCTTCACACAAGATAATATGTTGATGGAAGGCAAACGACATGACCGTCCTCTTTACTTACATGATATATCGACTCCATGAAGGTCGATCGTATTCTGATAGATCCAGGGTCAGCACTCAGCATCATGCCTAAGACGATGTTGGATGGTCTGAAGATTCCAGTGCATAGCCTATCCGGCACTATCACCACCATTATGGGATTCAATCAGGGAAGAAGTGAACCTTTAGGTAAGATACGCCTAAAACTCTAAATCGGCAATCTTCGCACGAAGGTAACCTTCTATATTATAGACAACCATGGTTGTTCCTACAATGCTCTTCTGGGGAGACCATTCCTACATGAACACAACATTGTTCCTTCTACTCTCAATTAATGCTTCAAATATGTTGATGACAAAGGAGAAGTCCAAAAAGAAGTTGCGAATCTCTACCCGTTTAAAGGCGTTGTTGAAGCATATTGCAACAACGCTCGCATGTACAAAGAAGAGTTTATGAAGGTGGTATTAGCCGTGGACGGTGAAGAAGAACAGGAAGCAGTGCCCAGTGACACTCTCATCATACCTTTCAAAGGGCGTGTCTCTCATCCTCAATCCTCTAAACCATTAGCTATTCATCTGCCAGCCCAGAAGCAGTCGACTGGTGATAATCAAGATCAAAGCGAGCTCACCTCTTCTGAGCCATTGGTTATCGACCTCCGTCGTAACAAAGATCAAAGGGAGCTCACTTCTTCTGAGCCGCTTGTTATCGACCTCCATCGTAACAAAGATCAAAGGGAGCTCACCTCTTCTAAGCCGCTTGTTATCGACCTCCGTCGCAACAAGTCCAATCCTCATCACTCTTCTTCTCCTCCTCTTGTAATCGATCTGACCAAGTCGGCTAAGGCTAAAGGTCCTATTGTGAATGTGGATATACAAATCAATGAAAAAGCATCTACTTTCTAGTATACTGAGGTTATTTATCATACTAAATGCTATTTGGATATGCTAGACAGCTTTCAGTCATTTACAATAGGAGTCGTACAATTCCTTCAGACGAAAGTATTATTTGAACATTAAGATGACTCATATTTGGTTGTCCTTTCTTGAAAGAGAGGTGAGAGGCCAATGCTTTTTAGTAAAGGGTCAGAACAAAAATTCAGCTATACAGATGATAACAAAAATAATGATATGGGACGTCTCCAATTTCGTCGTTATAATCAACAATCAAAAGACATCATCTGAAAGATGTGTTATGACTTCAAGAATGGCCTCAATTACGGTAAGGGTAGACGAACTCCTAGCCGTACGGTTGTTTTGAAAGGACAATCAAAGATGTATTACAGCAGGACAAAAAAAGGTCTCAGATATACTTCACCTCTGGTTTTATCTCCAGCAGCCTCCGAGTCTGATAGTGAGGAGCGCTCTAACTCTTCTGATTCCAGATCATGGGATTCTGACACCAGTATCGGCCAAGTTCATCGATTGATTGTATCTTCTAACATGGTCTCCGCTGAACTTCCAGAAGGTTATGACAAAGATATCGAAGAAAATCCCGAAACAGATCCTTGGGCTCGACGAATGAATACCCAATGGGAACTCCCATTCGAACAACGGGAACCTCCTACCGAAGATCAATTGGTTCAAATTGATGTGGAAGAAGAGGGGTCACCTCGATCGAAATTCATCAGTATGAACTTTCTAGAGGCAGATAAGCAAGAATTAATTCTTCTTATTCGAGAATACATTGATGTCTTCGCTTGGAGTTATGAAGACATGCCAAATTTAGATCCCAAAATTGCCACTCATAAACTAAATATTTTGCCTAATGCAAAGCCAGTCAAACAGCAGCAAAGGCGATTCAAGCCATAAATGATGGACGCAATTGATAATGAAGTCAAAAAGCTCATAGCTTGTGGCTTTATTCGAGAAGAACAACATCCAGATTGGGTAGCCAACGTTGTTCTAGTCTTGAAGAAAACTGGCAAAGTTCGAGTTTGTATCGACTTTCGGGATCTTAATGAAGCCTGTCCAAAGGATGAGTTTCCTCTCCCTATTACAGACATCATGATCGACAACACTTGTGGGTTCAAAAGGATATCCTTCATGGATGGATTCTTCGGATACAATCAGATTCGGATGAATCCTGAAGATGAAAAACGCACTTCTTTCCGTACTCCTCGCAGAGTCTACTACTATACAGTGATGCCATTTGGTCTCAAGAATGCTGGTGCCACTTACCAACGAGCTATGAGTACCATCTTTCGAGATCATCTGCACAAGACAGTCGAATGCTATGTTGACAATATTGCTGTCAAGAGTCATCTAATGGAAGATCACATCCAAGATTTAAGAACTATCTTCAATCAAATGTGCCAACATCAACTTAAAATAAATCCCACCAAGTCATTCTTGGGTGTCTCTAGTGGTAAATTTCTCGGCTTCGTCATTACCTCTAAGGGTATACACGTGGATCCCGAGAAGATCAAAGTCATTTAAGAGATGCGTCCTCTACACAACTTAAAAGAGCTACGAGGATTCCAAGGTCGACTTACGTACCTCAGGAGATTCATCTCAAATCTGTCTGGATGTTGCAGACCATTTACCCAGTTAATGAAGAAGGGTGTATCTTTCATTTGGACTGAAGAATGTCAACGAGCATTTGATGATATAAAGCAATATCTCATGAACCCACCAGTCTTGGTGCCACCAGTCTTGGTGCCACCAATCTTAGGCATACCATTCTTAATATATGTTCGTGCTATGGATCATTCATTGGGTGCTTTACTTGTTTAGAAGAACAAAGAAGGCCATGAACAAGCCATCTACTATCTTAGTCGTACTATGATTGGTGCTGAACACCGTTATAGTTCGGTTGAGAAAGAATGCTTAGCTCTTATGTTCGCTGTTCAAAAGACTCGACATTATATCATCGGCCAAACCATTCACATCATTTTCCGAGTTAATCCTCTTCGGGTACTGATGAAGAAGCCTAGCACACTTAATTCTCGACTGGCTACATGGGCCATTCTGCTAGCCCAATACGACATGATTTATGTTTCGCAAAAGTCTGTTAAAGGTTAAGCACTGGCTGACTTTTTAACAGCTCATCCTGTTCCGGAAATATCTAAGCTTTATGATGAAATTCTAGACGAAACATTGGAATCAAACATGATCTCTGAAGAATTTCCTACATGGCATCTGTTCTTCGACGGAGCATCCCGGATCGGGCCAAAAGGGACCATTATCGTAGGAGTTGGGATTGTACTGGTCTCTCCAGAAGGATTAGCTATTCAAAGAGCCTATTCCTTAGATCAGCCATGCTCTAACAATGTGGTTGAATACAATGCCTTGCTTATCGGACTCCAGCTAACTAAACAATTGGAGGTCGAATATCTTGAAGTCTATGGCGATTCTAAACTGGTTGTTAATCAGGTTAGAGGAACATACGAAGTCCGCCATCAAGATCTAGTGCCCTATCATGAAGCTACAATTTATATGGCTACATCATTCAAGGCCTTTTTTATTAAATATGTCCGACAAGATTACAATACTGAGGCAGATGCTTTAGCTAATCTCGTGACAGTCTTAGCAATTCCTGTCAAAAGACAACAAGTGGTTGTTGTTTCCAATAGAGTGTTGTTCTGTGTCGAAAACAATCGTAACATCCAGTTCAGTAATTTTGCTGAAATCAATGTTATAGATGAAGATTGGAGAGATCCTTTCATTGACTTCGTAGTTCATGACATACTTCCTGAAGATCCTAAGGAGGCTACGAGTATTCGCCCACGATCTCTTCGATTCTACTATAATCAGACCACCAAAACTCTCTATCGACGAACTTATGACGGCCTACTCTTGCGTTGTCTTGCTGGTGATGAAGCGAAGCAAGTATTGCGTGAAGCTCATGATGGTGTTTACGGAGCATATCAACCCAACCTTAGACTACAAGATCGTATCCATCGAATGGGTTATTATTGGCCCTCTATGGTGTCTGATGCTATCGAATATACAAGAAAATATTGAGCCTGTGAAATCCATGCAAATTTCATCCATCAACCGTCGGAATTCCTTCATCCGACTGCTGCTTCCTAGCCTTTTGAAGCTTGGGGCATGGATATTATAGGTCCTATCAATCCTCCTTCTTCTAAAGGACATCGGTTTATACTAGCCATAACGGATTATTTCTCCAAGTGGGCCGAAGCTATACCTTTAGATGAAGTCAAAACCAGCAGCGTCATCAACTTCGTCAAATATCATGTTATCTACAGGTTTGGTGTACCTCGACGAATTATTCACGACAACGGACCTCTGTTCATCAGTCAAAAGTTTACTAGGTTCTGTGATGATCATAGGATTGACAATGTCGCCTCTACAGCTTACAACCCTGCTGCTAGTGGCTTGGCTGAAGCCTTCAATAAGACTATTATTAAGCTCCTTAAGAAGTTTGTGTCTACTAACAAACGAAACTGGAGTGAAAAGCTTGGAGATTGTCTATGGGCCTACCGCACTACGGTCCGCAACCCCACAGGCTGTACACCTTTCTCTCTGGTGTACGGTTACAAAGCAGTTCTGCCTTTGGAACTTCAAATTCCTTCCTTGAGGATTGCTATCGCTAACGAACTTACTACAGAGAACAATGATCTTCTTTGACTTCAAGAACTAGAGGCGCTCGACGAGAAGCGACTATTAGCTCAACAACATATTGAATTGTATCAAGCCCGCATCTCAAAGACTTTTAATCGCAAAGTTAAAGTCAGAGCCTTTCAAAAAGGAGAACACGTTCTTACAGTCAGACGTCCCATGACTATGACTCACATGAGCAAAGGCAAGTTCGATGCAAAATGAGAAGGGCCTTATATCGTGAGTAAAGTCTTCTCAAATGGAGCTTATCAACTCATAGAGCTAGATGGTCGAGTTGCAATGATGCCCATCAATGGCAAATTCCTTAAAAAATATTATGTATGAATGTAAAAAAGGATTTCTTGTAAATATGATCAGACAGTTCCTAAATAAAGTTTGATTTTATTTCATCATAAACGATGCTACATAATATCAAGGACGAGAATCACTATTATCCTTCTTAAAGACAGGACGAGGACCACTACCGTCCTTTTTAAAAATGTAGTCGACAAAAGAGCCGAGAACATCCTTGCCCGATTTTACTAGAAATGCGCAAGCAGCCATCCTCGTGGCCTCTTCTTCTTCGGTCTCCCCTGGGTCAACCAGAAAGTCCAAGATGTCCTTTGGTGGCTTGGGTGCAGACGAACCTTCGTCCGCTTCCGTCTGCTTTGGCTGGTTTGTTCGGCGGGACGTTTCTCCGGGATTTCTTCAACCTTCGGGACAATCTCAACCTTCTTGGATGCATCTTCAGACGACTTTTTTGTGTTGAAAAGTGAAAGTGATCATTACATCTAAATTTTTGTTCTATTTATAGGCAGAGATTCTTGAAAAATCGAAGCTACGCGTTCTTCGCAACATTCATTCCATTCATTCGACGGTTCACCCGTGCATTACATTCATTCGACGGTTCATCCGTTCATTACATTCATCTGACGGTTCACCCATTTATTCCATTCATCTGATGGTTCATCCGTTCATCCCAACGATTCATTTCGTTCACACATTTCGACGGTTCATCCGTTCATCCCGACGATTCATTTTTGTTCATACATTTTGACGGTTCATCCGTTCATTCACACGATTCATTTCGTTCACACATTTTGACGATTCATCCGTTCATCCACATCAACCACTTGTCACGTATTTATTACCTCTGATTAAGTTGTCTACCGAAATAATGATATTCAACAAATTATATTCTGCCATGTCCACATTACCTCTGAGCAGATATAATGAATATAATTATTTTTTAAAATCAAGAAATATATTATGACCTGAACCTCTGGATATATTTTCTATCACTATTATTTATATTCGTAGTGGGATATGCAATAAATAATAGAGCCACAAAAATAATGTCTATTCATTAATCAAAATAAAAGGCATTACAAAAAGACATATAACAAAGGAGAAAGTACAAAAAAATTCTTTCACTCAATCGGTGGGGTCATTAGACTAGCTATCTGCAGCTTCAAGGTTTGAAGTCGTTCTTTATGAGAATCCAGCACCCACTTTTTAGCTTCCTCCATTCCAGATTTATCGTCAAATGTCGGCAAGGTCACTAGTCGGCGAGCGATTTCACCTTGATGAGACGTGACAAACTCATTCTTCTCATGGGTCAGAATGTCTAGTTGCTGAACTGCAGCTTGATGCTATGTAGTCTCTTCCTCAAGAGCAAGTTGAACGATTCTCAACTCTTCTTGAAGTCGGGCAAACTCTGCATTCAGTTCAGCAACCTTCTTTTCTTTCTCCCAGTAGCAGACGCTAATATCTCCATCTGGGAGTCATACTCTGAAGACTTTGTAGCGAAAGTGTCCAAGAAAATCTTGAAATCAGCTTTCGTAACTTCGAATTCTCGAGTCATCCTTTCAAACTCAGTATTTACCAGGGGCTCTACCTCCCCCCGATTAAGATCTTTGTAGATCTTAATTGATTCCTCTAGCTCATCCAGTATATGTTCAAGATAGATAGCTTGAGCTTCATCACCCTTGCTTCGGATAGCGTCGATCAGATAAGTAGTTAGACTTCTGACAGTGATGAAACCAACATTCTCTCTTTCCATTACCCTTTCTACTAAGGGTCCTAATGAAGTGAAGAAGAGGTTGGTGAAGGAATCAACTATAAATTTATTGGTAGCCGCTGCACTGGGTGTAGCAGCTACCCCTATAGAAGTTAAAGCAGCAGAAGCCTGTAAAGGCAGAAGTTCGGCTTCTGGAACATGGGCTGAAGTCTCTCTAGACAAGGGAGCCATAGTAGAGCTGGTTTCCTTTCCTATATGTTCCTCTGCGAAATCAAATAAACATCAACAGTTTGGTGTCATTTACGATTATCAAAAAGGATCAAAAATAAGGGTAAGCTTACCATTGCTGGGTTTAGTGACAAAATTGTCATTTATTGACATAGGCTGCAGCCTCGCAGAAGTAGCTTCAGATATCACTGTTTGACTACTTCCTACTTCAGAGCCGCCTGATAAATGACGGCTACTGCTAGCTATCGCTTTTGTCTGCACTACATCAGTGTATACTGGAGGAATTGGAGAAGGTTGAATTTCTGCATAGATAAAAGTTGAGATATCAGTCATTTGATCTATAAAAGAAGATTATCAATATCAGCCAATACCTCTTGGATGAGTGACAGTAGCTTCCTCTGGTGCTACGTCATTAACAGTATTCTTTTTTTGGGATGTATGGGCATCGTCATCCTCTTCCAGATTCAGATTGTCATCCTTTGTAGATGTTTCTTCATCATCTGCACCCTCTTCCCGTGCCTTCTCGCTATCACTTGCATCGACTGGATCTATATCATCATTGAAGTCGAAGTCACAGTCTTTCAGGGCCTCGATCATCAGTCGATCTTCTTCGGCCCGATGCGATCTTGGTGTAGCTGGAATAGGGGCAGTTTCTGTTGCAAGTGTAGGAGATTGTACTACTTCGACAGATGATCCCGACTCATTGATTGGGGTTGGAGTTGCAGTTGCTTCTCTTGCTTCTGCAGCCCCATCATTTATCTCTGCGGTCTCCTCTCTTGTCTCTGCAACCTGGTCTCCTTTCTCTGCACTAGAAGCTTACTGCCTGGGCTCAGGAGCAGGTGTAGGAGAAGGCATCATAACCCCGGCAACAATACTTATCAACGTCGATGTATGGACAGATCTTGGGGGAGTAGTTACTTTTTTTTTCTGAAAGCTAATTTTGTCCTGCGTAGAGGTTCTTCCGGAATCTCTACGTCTGCTGTGTGTGTTTTTCTTTGGATGGAAGTAAGGGTTGTTACCTCTTATCTATGAACCGACTCGGCCTGTTGCCGAGACTGCGAGCGAGTAGTGACTCTTTCTGAAGAGACCACGGCTGTCTTCTTCTTTAAGACAGGAGAAGATGTTTCTTTTGCCTTCCTTTTCTTCTTCTTGATCGGAGATCTTACAACTTTCAGAGAGACACGCAACGGTTCGTAGACTTCTTCGAGGAAGTTGGCTTCCCTCGAAGCTTCTAGAGGCACATCAGCTGGCTCGTGCTCTTCATCATTACCAGGAAGTACCATAATAGGTGCTCCTTTTTTAAATCGAGTTGCCATCGTAAAGCTGTCTGCTAGATTGAAGTTCTCAGCAAAAGTATTTGCTGATGTGTAAAAATTGAATAAGTATACAGCATGCGAGGGCCACGATCGTTTCTTGTCGACATCAAAAATGTCGTCCTTGTGTCACGGGCATTGTAATATGCCCAAGCCTGGGCTCCATCTATTAAAAAACCTTTTCCCAGTAGGCATGTTATAGCATTACCTATATGAAATTGGTCATAACTGAATTGGCGTACAAAACGGCTGGGGAGATAATGCTCGAGATAACATTCATCTTCGAACCGGTACACCAAGTGTGATGGCCGAATTGTTATCAATCAGTCGAAAACTGTATGGCCCAACGGCTGCATCCTCATAGAGTCGACGAGGTTTGTTAACATATGCTTATAACCAACTGGAGGGAGAACACAATAAAAGTTCTATCCCTTGCCGAGATTCAGAGTTCGCCGGCAGTCTCTCAAAGTGGTGTAGATCCACTTATATCCCAAAAATCTTCTAAAAAAGTTACCGCCCACTGCCCCCATGTTAGGATTAATCAAAGAAGGATGGTGTAAAAGCAGCCATCCAAACAGATATGTGTACGGCAGTTCTAGCCGAGGAAAACTTTCTTTCTCGTCTTTTCCTCGAATCATTAAATCAACGAAGAGGCGGAGGTCGACGTTCACCCTGCATGTCATTGCTGACAGTAAATCCATCCTGTAGCCGAAAACCAGACGGATAGTAGCAAATAGTACACCACGATGGAAGCGGTCAACTGCACTAGCCCTAGGAACGACATATCGTCGAAGCCAGTAAGTGAGGAAACCTGCCAGCTGGGCTTCCTTCGACATGGGCCTGTAGCCCATCCTCATGTAGCTTTCAATGATGTCATCTTTCTTAAAAGAAGGATATTGAAGATCATCCTTAATTTTGATATCCATATCACCATGCGTCTCCATCAGCTCTATCACTTCGCTATTGCTAAGTGGTCTGAAGAAGTTGGGATTGCAGTTTTTATGCTCTTTGGTCTTCTTCACAATAATATGGTTGAGGAAAAGATACGGCAACCATTTGGTGGAATAGCAGGTGCCGGCTGTGCCACTCTTGTAATATAGAGAGCAAATCTTGTAGTGGCAGAGGAGTTCTTTAAAGACAGCTACCATATTGGCATTCTCCTGGCGCAGTCTGTCCAACTCATCGTTTGTCGGGACAAACTCTTCATAGGGGATATCCTCCATTGGCAGGTGAGAGATAGACTTCATCTCTTGTAAAGCTAATCTAATCTCTCCGCGTGGCGTCATGAAAGTCCCAGTCCTGTAGTTGTATCTCTCCGCCAACGCAAGAAATAGATGCGGATTAGGGGGAAAGCCATAAACAGTGGCGTACACTGCTTGGTACAGATCAATCTCCTTGAGCTGAGCTTCAAATTGGACCAATATCCAATTGGTTATACAAATCCATCTCTTATTATCCGGATTCACAAGATCTGTCAGCCGCAGATCTTGGTCCGAATACCTTCCTTCCACCTTCGTAAACTCATTTGCGAATATTGGAGTTCTCATTGGAAGTAGCAGGGAAGAATCTTTCGGCGGGATACAACCGGGTTTTAATCCTCTAAGTAAGGAGCTATGACGCTCAGAGGAACTGTAGAACATATCTTTGTGGTCTGGTCCCTTCTTAACACAGATATTTCTTGCTCGGACTTGCTGAAGCCGAGTTATGTCCCATTGCATTCTTCTGGGATAGCTCACAAAAGCATATCGGTACAGAGGAAGGCATCTGGAGATCTCTGGCAGAAGTATCGTTTTCTCACCCCTCGGGAAAATTCTTTGTTCCATGCGAGGCCTCGACTGAGAGTCTGTCAGCCGCAGATCTTGGTCCGAATACCTTTCTTCCACCTTCGCAAACTCATTTGCGAATATTGGAGTTCTCATTGGAAGTAGCTGGAAAGAATCTTCCGACGGGATGCAACCGGATTTTAATCCTCTGAGTAAGGAGTTATGACGCTCAGAGGAACTGTAGAACATATCTTTGTGGTCTGGTCCCTTCTTAACACAGATATTTTCCGCTAGGACTTGCTGAAGCTGAGTTATGTCCCATTGCATTCTTCTGGGATAGCTCACAAAAGCATATCGGGACAGAGGAAGGCATCTGGAGATCTCTGGCAGAAGTATCGTCTTCTCACCCCTCGGGAAAATTCTTTGTTCCATGCGAGGCCTCGGCTGAGAGTTCTTGTCAAAAGCTTCACCAAACAAGAACAGTGGTTTCTTATGGGTGACAGTGTCCGCAGTTTGAAGAGGCTGCCCGTTCATCAGACACAGTAAAGTTTTATTGTCTTGCACGATCAGAATAGCTTACCGAGATGACGGTAGGGCATACTGAGGAAATGACACGTACGAGAGATCTTCCTTGAATTCAGATTCAGCCAGAGATCCTGTAAGAAACTTATAGTTGGGATCTTCCCTGAGGTTAACTGCATCAATAAAGAAGACAAATATCAGTATATGCAAAATCAAAAGATTTCTTCAAAAGTTCATCAAATTGTGCTGTGTGAAATAAGCCATCAGATTGTGCCAGCACAGCCAACAAGCACAATCTATAAGATTGCGCCAGCACAGTCAACGTGCACAAGGTATCAGATTACACCAGTACAGCCAATGTGCGCAAGATGTCAGGTTGTGCTGACATACTTGCGCAAAACATCAGTTTGTGCTGGCACAACCGACTACCCAAATCGATAGATTGTGCCGAATATTTTGTTAGCGCTTTCCAGCCGATTGTACAAGAATACAGTTTTCATAAAAATGAAAACTGTTCTACATACAGCCGAAACCCTAAACAGGGTGGCATAAATACCATCAATCTCTAAAAAGATAGAGGTATGAAGGTCTGAAAACATCAAAGACCCTAAAATGGGTTTCGATCATAGATCGTCATTTACATTGAAGCACTGGATGACCCTTCTCGTGACAAGACACTCGTGGTACAACACGAGTCGAGGGTTCGGCGGGGGCCTTTTCCTTCTAGGCAGCTGATCGCTTGGGCGCCATTTCTGTCGTCGACGAGAGAAAGAAGAAGAAGTTGGAGTAGGGGAGGAGCTTCTGTCTCTGGAGAATTCGAAAGCAAGTAAAGGTTGAAAGAATGAAAAATAAAATTATTTATAGTTTCAGAAGTGTAACAGTCACCTCCAATTGCACCACAAAAGACGGGGCTAATTCCTCCAAACGTGCAATCAAAGCGCAACTTGCGCAACTTGATTTTAAATTTGAAATTCAAAGTATTTTGAAACTTTAAATATATTCAAATTTTGAAAACTTTGAAGGGGGTCTTATATGTCCTAAAAATCAACTTGCATCTATCAAATAGGCAGAGAATTCTCAACTGTGCACCCTTCAAATGTACTGTGCAGGAAATAGATTGCGCTATAAATCGAACGCGCAAACTGAACTGAGCTACCACCAGAGCGCGCTACACTGACGTGGCAATGCCATCATTACCTGACAAAGATCGGATCTTCTGACAGCCTGACAGCCCGAAAAATGAGGATTTTATTCGTTTCTTGTGCAGCATAGCGCTCGAGAACAGCTGTACAACTTCAGCGCAATCGGCCAGTCCAACCTCAGCACAGTTTGACCAAGCCTTAATCCCAGCACTTTCCATTGACTAGAAGAAAGCACAGTCTGAAGCTAGCGCTATTCGGTTAGCGTAATTCATCGAATAACTGACATTTATTATGTGGCTTACATGACATCAATTGCTCGCCACGTGGCAACCGCCTGTACACGACCAAGCGCATTTCAATCAAACAATGCGATACGTCTGAATGCAGTTAGCCCACGATCGAGCAACTACCCAATAGGCCAGCGTAGTTTGTAGTCTTTGCAGTCTATCGCCAACGCAGTTTATCATACGCAATCCAGAATAACTATAAATTAGTTATTTCTCGAACTCTATAAATAGAGTTTCAAGTCCTTCATTTAGGAGATCATATTATTATTATCATCAGAGACCAGGAGTTCTTGTCCAAGTGCTGCTGCATTCTTCAGAGGCTATCATCTTCAAAGTTCACATCATCCAAGGGATAAAGCGATCGTCTTCAGATCGGATTCCTATAGTTGTACTTTTCCAGAATTCAATTGTAATCTTCTTACAAAGTTTGTAAAATAAAAAATTTTGTTTTTGTAAACAGTCATGTCAATCCTATCTTCGACATGCTCTTGCAAGGGGACAGGATCCAACTCCCTCCACCAAGGTGCGAACCTCGAGCTGGAGAGATGAAGGACCCAAAATACTGCCATTTCCACCCCTATGTTCATCATCCCACTTAAGACCGCTTTCAATTAAAGCGGTATATCCAGAGTCTTATCGACTCCAAACCTCTGTTGCTAGACTTTGAAGAGGTTACCGTGGCGGCGAACATGGTATCAATTCAGTTTGGTGACTTTCCTCCAACAAGTACTCAAGACGGGGTAATACCTATCCCCCGGGCAACGATTGAGGTCACTTATCATCCCTCCGTCCGAAACCAGACGAATGTCTTAGTACCTCTCACCACGTCATGAGGAGAGATCATGTGGGTGCACCCAGACTTAGTGCCCAAAGTTACCTAGGCGCTGTCATCTCCAGCCAACAAGAAGAAGGACAGGAAGTCCAGATCCTGCTATACCATTTCAACCGTAGCTGAGGAGGTAGCGGTCGTTATCACCCGGTCCAGGGCACAAGTCCAGCCCACTCTGGATAGTTCAGTCGAAGACCCTCAGCTAGCATCATTGCCTGCCACTGATGTTCCGGGGCCATCTCAGCCTCTACCGACAGACAGGGCCATGCCAAAGGAAACCCGTTTCGACAGACCGCTTGTAAAACTCCTAAATTTTCTACTAATTTTTTTATTAAATTTGGTACTGATTTAAATTTTTGTATTGTACGTTGCGTAGTCGTATTATACGTCACGTACGAAATTCTAATTTTCGAAATTGCTCGACGAGTGCGATTATGTGCGAGCATACATATTTTTGAAAATATTATTTTTTTATTTTTATAGTTTCAAAATAATATACATAATAATTATTTTGTTATCGTTCCAAAATTTTCAAGTTTGTTATTTTATTTATAAAGCCTTTCATTTCTCACAATTATTAATAATAAATAATATTTTTATTGTATGCTAGAAAAGCATAATTATGAGAACATAATTTGTACCTACATACATATTTAGTAATTATTTATTAGTTTATTTTAAATAATAATATAATTTTCGAAATTAATGTTATTAGTATTTTTGGAAAGCATATTTTGAATTTATTGTGGCGATTTAAATCTTGCTTTGAATTTATGGATTTATTTAAATAGTAAAATATATTTGAAATTTTATTATCCCATTTGATTTTAAACTAAAAATTTAATTAGATTTAAATTGGAATTTTATTTGGATTTGGATTTGATTGATTTTAAATTAAGCTGAGAATTATCTAAATTGGGTTTAAATATCCTAATCCTTATCTCAATGGGAATTCCCACATCCTATAAATAGGCAAGTAATCCTCTATTATTTCTCCACAAGCCATAATTATTCCACAAATATTTTCTCCATAAATCTACGTGCATCGTGTCTGTGTCCATCCAAATTCTTATTCCATATATTTTTACATATACATTGAATCCTTTCCCCCGTGTCGACAATCCCTTCAAGACAAAAATGCTATCCCTAACCCGATTCTAACACTACCATATGTCCAGCCGAGACCTCCGCCTACACCTTCTCCATAACCACCTGCCACCATACTCCCGACAACCTACCGGCCACACCCGTCTCGACCAAACCACCAAAACACACACCCGCTATCACCAGCAGCCGAGCTACCCGACAACCGACCACCATCATCCAGCCAAACGCCAGCTACCCTATCGTTCCCGCCGGCCGTCCGCCATGAGTCCAGACCCCAAATCACCCCCACAACCCTAGCAAAACCCATCCTCCCCACGCAACCAACAAAACCCCATCGGCCACGATCGCTGCCACCCCTATATCGAAAACCAACCTCGGCCACCACCATCCCAAATGAGCCAAAGAGAAAACCTCACCTGTCCGTGCTCGACCCAGACCACCACCGTGCTTTCGCAGCCTCGACCATCGCCGTTTTCCTTGCCAAATCCAGTCGCCATCTCCGCAGCCCGCTCTCCGACGTCGTACACCCTGCGCCAGAGCCCCGACGAGCATAGCTCTTCCGCGCGCTCGTCCCTCCAGCTACGTCGAACCCCCGCTTGGCCCCCTTCTTCGGTCCTCTGCCGCCCGAATGAAACCCCGCGCGCGTCTTCCGATGAAACCCTCTCCCGTTCCCCTCTTTCCTCCGTCGTAAGCGCCGCCGGAGCAGTGCTTTTTCTCTCCTCCGTGAGCCCGCCGGACCACCGACACCCGTCGCGATGTGAGACCGCCCTCGGCGCACCCTCCACCGCCATAAACCCCATCGCAGCCCCCAGTCGCCTCCCGAGCGCGCCTCTCCCTCTCTCGCGCTCGAGCCGCCGTCGATCCCGCTCCGATCTCCTCCGCCGGACCCCATCCTCTTCCGCCGGTCGAAACCCTCCCCATTCTCTTTTCCGACTCCCCGTTCTCCCTCCTCTCTCTTGCCCTCTCCTTCTTTTCCTCTCTCGATTTGATTTTTTTATCTCTCTCTTCCCCTTTCTTTCTAAACACAGCATAGCTGTGCTAAAGAAGAGGGGTTCCATTCTTTTATTGCTATTAATAATATTTTATTACTATTAAATTTTTTTATATTATTATTATTATTATTATATTATCATTTATTATTTTTAGTACAATTATTATTATTATTATTATCATTTTTAATAGGTATTAATATTAATGTTAGATATTTATTTTATTCTCTTTTCTATTTTATTTTTGTATCTACTTGTTAATGTAAAACATATATATAGTAACATAGCATTAGTACTATACCTTATAGATATTTTCTATTATAAAATATAATATGTGTACAGATTTTTATATGATTAGGCAGTAGTATTATTATTTTATTACTATATTATTGATATTAAAATTTTGAAACAATTTCGTAATAGAATATATTATTGAGGGTTGACCTTATATGTAAACCTAAAAATTTGATTTCAAAGCATAATTATATTATTTTTTTATGGTACTTTATCTGTAGCTTTTACCTACAAATTTTATTTTGACAAAAATTTGGTTTCCCTTAAAATGGTTTTGATATATATTCAAGGATTACCTAAAAACTATTTTTAAATAGCAATATATATATATATATATATATATTTTATATATATATATATATATATATATATATATATATAATATATATATATATATATATATATATATATATATAGGATTATAAATAGCTTTCTTAAACTGTATATATATTATTTATCAAAAAAATTCCTTCGATTATCGTCCAGTCCATGACCAATCCCAATCTTCCTATTCCTTTGCCAATTCTTCCTTCCGCCTTTTGAACCTAACTAATTTGACACTTCTGGACCCAATGGAACTGTCCGTGCCACCATCCGTGGTCACCTTGCATAGTTGTTACCCGAAGTAGCAGATCGTGCCACATTGATCATTGCAGTACACCACCCTACCAGGCAAGATACCTTGCCATTTGCTGTTTATTTATTTTAGCTCATAGTTCATGCATTATTTATTTTTTTACACAAAATAAACAGTAATACATGGCATAACCTGTTAGAACTTACTGTTCATTTATATTTCTGTTATGTATTATTTTTCTTACACATTAAACCTAGATTTACGGGACCACCTTGTGTTTTGCATTCATTGGCCTTAACACGTTGTACTGCAAAGTTGTGTGTCGCATGTAGAAAACGGACATACGTGACTGGCTGGCCACCAGTACATACAAGTCGTGCGATAGGAATAACCGCTAATAGAGATTGCATGCTAGTTTGACTTAGCAGTTATAATGGTTTGTGTTATGGATACAACACAGTAGGTATTGGGCGGGAAGGACAATTCCATAGCGTATGGGCTTCGATGCACTTTCCCTTGTGACCCGGACTCTCCGTTGGAGATACGGGGTTGATGACCCATGATTACTGACGGCCACTAATGATTCTGCGGAACGTCATGATCTTACTGATGGGGCGTCTGGTGCCCAAGGGGGGACTATGCCGATCCTATTCAGCCAGGGGTCCATACGTAGGAATGATTTTTCTTAACTATATTTCACTTAGAACGGTTAGTCACCTTTATCCATTAGGTACGAGTACTTTTGGTTTGGGTACTTGTATCTGACCGTGGCTTGGAACAATAACTTGTCACAGACTAGTTTGTCACATCTTGTCCTTGTTTAGTTGTAGGTGTGACTTACTACTTCGATGAGAAGGTATTGAACCTTGTTGGGGTCCGGATACCATATTGGATTCATAGCATGGAAAGGTACGTTACCGTAAATTAGTTTACCATCTTCTGTCCTTGTTTGGTTGGGAGGATGGTACGCTCGTTCAATAGGTGTGTATTGGACCATTTTATAAATTCAATTGACTTATTTATTTGAGCAATATTTATTCAGTTTATATGGCATGATATTATGTGTCTTGTTACGTCCCTCTGAGGACCTGGTTATCTCTCCAGGTGTGTGTTATTGTCTTTCGCAGGTGCTTTAGCTCTAGCCATGACCATCTCCATTTCCTCGAGGATGATTGCGCCTGGATCGTCTTCGCTTCGCTCGCCACTCATTTCATTTTCCATATATTTCTCCTTATTTTGTTGGTAGTGGATTTGTCTCCGCCCAACATATTATATCAAGACAAATCATTCTCATTATATGATATCTTTTATTAATTTATTTTGTGTGGATGATATTAGTTATGGTTCTACTGTATTTTACAGCTTATGTATTCATACGAGGTTTCCATATATTGGAGTGTACTTCGTATGTATACAGATGGCATGTCTACGTTCCTAGTCCCACGTATTTTGGGACTGGGGCGTTACATGTTTTTCTGGTGGCCTATGAAGGTCAAGATAAATTGTTTGGTTACTTTACCATACCAAGCAAGCCTGCGAATAGGATTAGAAGTCTAGGATCTCATCCACATACTTGACCTTTTTCCTCGATTCCATATTCGAACTACTGTTCGATTCATCGATTGCATCTTGCTTGATTCCTTTTATCAAAATTCTTATCTTCCTTTCGTACTTGCTAGAGATTGACCATACTAGTTAGACATCCCAAACACCCTTAACTTAATTTTTAAGTTGGGTAGAATACCCCACGACCTGACACACCCTTGACCATTAAGGAGAATGCAAATAGGATTATCTAGACCACATGGACTAGAGGAATTTAACCCATTTGGTCAACCAAGCCTTGGTCAATAAAATCGTAGAATAATGGTATAGGAATAAACAAGACTTAGATCCTTATGACTCTTAGACTATTCATAGTTGTTTTTATTTTCATCTACCATCGTGCATTTGTTCTACTATCTAGACTAATGATGCTAATGTAGCCTAGTTTTGCAAGCTCAATTCTTTATCAAGCTTGTTCATGACATATGCTATTGAGCGCTCACTAGCCTATTGTCTAATCAGAACCGGTGCAAAATGGTCTGATCAACCAAGTGCACTTTGGTTCGCTTGTCTATTACTCTACGTGGATGGGGACATAATTTAACTTGGCCCGTACAATCCCATCCACGACTACCTTGACAATTCCTTTGAAATTATTCGATCATCTTTGAATCACGTATTCGTATTCGATAACGCCTCCTTCGAACTCTATATTTCTTTAGCCTTCACCTATTTTAGGAGGGCGAAGGCGTTATACTAGAACTTCCTCTAGCCATCGTATCGATTACAACCATATCGTACTAGTTTTCGATGATCTAGATCGCAATTTCTTACGACATAATTTTGTTGAAACATTGTCATTGCTTGTTCCCCATCGATAACCCCTTGTGTCTTCTCACCCCTACTAAATTCTTAATTTCGAGGACGAAATTTTTTTTAAGTTAGGTAGGATGTAAAACCGCTAAAATTTCTACTAATTTTTTTTATTAAATTTGTTACTGATTTAAATTTTTGTATTGTACGTCACGTAGTCGTATTATACGTCGCGCATAAAATTTTAATTCTCGAAATTGCTCGACGAGTGCGATTATGTGCGAGCGTACATAATTTTAAAAATATTATTTTTCTATTTTTGTAGTTTTAAAATAATATACATAATAATTATTTTGTTATCGTTCCAAAATTTTCAAGTTTGTTATTTTCTTTATAAAGTCTTTCATTTCTCACAATTATTATAATAAATAATATTTTTATTGTATGCTAGAAAAGCATAATTATGAGAACATCATTTGTACCTACATACATATTTAGTAATTATTTATTAGTTTATTTTAAATAATAATGTAATTTTTAAAATTAATATTATTAGTATTTTTGGAAAGCATATTTTGAATTTATTATGGCGATTTAAATCTTGCTTTAAATTTATGGTTTTATTTAAATAGTAAAATATATTTGAAATTTGATTATCCTATTTGATTTTAAACTAAAAATTTAATTAGATTTAAATTAGAATTTTATTTGGATTTGGATTTGATTGATTTTAAATTAAGCTGAGAATTATCTAAATTGGGTTCAAATATCCTAATCCTTATCTTAATGGGAATTCCCACATCCTATAAATAGGCAGGTACTCCTCCATTATTTCTTCACAAGCCATAATTATTCCACAAATATTTTTTCCACAAATCTACGTGCATCGTGTCTGTGTCCATCCAAATTCGTATTCCATATATTTTTACATATACATTGAATCCTTTCCCCCGTGTCAACAATTTCGACACTGCAAAAATGCTATCCCTAACCCGATTCTAATTCTACCATCTGCCCAGCCGAGACCTCCGCCTACACCTTCTCCATAACCACCTACACCATACTCCCGACCACCTACCAGCCACACCCGTCTCGACCAAACCACCAAAATACACACCCGTTATCACCAGCAGCCGAGCTACCCGACAACCGACCACCATCACCCTGCGAAATGCCAACTACCCTATCATTCCCGCAGGCCGTCCGCCACGAGTCCAGACCCCAAATCACCCCCACAACCCTAGCAAAACCTATCCTCCCCAGGAAACCGACAAAACCCCGTCGGCCACTACCGCGGCCACCCCTATATCGGAAACCAACCTCGGCCACCACCATCCCAAATGAGCCAAAAGGAAAACATGTAATGCCTGTGGTTCGTATTACGTATTCTTGGAATACGTGTACGTATTTTATTCTTGTATTGCATGATTTCCTTCTTGGCTTGGTTTATTCTTGGTTTGGGTTGGCTTGGTTCTGTTTGGGATTTGCTTGGGTTCATGATGAACCCATGGATGAACCCCTACCTACCACCCTCATCAATATTTATTACCATTCTTTTTCTCTCTCTTCATTAATCTTCTTCTTCTTTCTCATTTACTTTCTTACCTACCAGAGAGAGGGAGAGAGAGGTCTAGGCAAGTGCAACTTACTTCATGGAGGAACTCCAATTTTATTACTTTATTCTCTTTCTTACTACATTCTAAAGCACTTTAGTACTTGGCATTTCTCATTTCCATGGCTAGATTCTTGTAAATCTAAGTTTATTCTATTTTTGAATTTCTTGGGTTTTGATCTACTTAATCTTGTTATTTCTATGTTTTAATGGTTCCATATTGTAGAGAATTTTGTTCTACCCCATTTTGACCTATGGAAGTTCGGATTTGGGCTCCGGATGATGGAGTTGTGGAGCTTGAGAACTTGGCTCTCATGGTGTTCTTCCTCTCAGAAATTTAGAGAAGATGAACTGTGCTTAGACTTGACTTGATCGCATGACAATTTATGCGGCAAGTGATTCGGCCGCATAAGACTCTCAGCCGCATAGGCTGGATCTCACTTCCTGAGCCGCATGGGCTCATTCCCCATCGGCCGCATATGTGCCCATCTCCTTGAGCCGCATGAACTCTAGCACTTGCGGATCGCACAGGCCCTGATCTTCGAGCCGCATGAGAACCCCCAGACCCAGCCGCATGGACTTCTTAATCCGGGCCGCATGACCTTGATTAATCCCAGCCGCATATGCATCCTTTATTTCCTGAGCCGCATTGGCTTCTACTGAACAGCATGCGCCCTCGTCCCCCTCAGCCGCATGCGCCCCTCTTGTCTTGGTCGCATGGGTTCTAATGACCCGGGTCGCATGTGCTCACCTAATTGAGACGCATGTGTCTTGCCCTTCTCTTGGGCGCATGAGGTTGAGTCCCTTATCAGCCGCATATGCACCGTTCACTCCCTGCCGCATAAGCAGCCATGTTGACCCAGCCGCATGGCTTCTATAAGCCGCATGCGCCTCTTTCTATACCCAGCAGCATGATACTACACTTTCCAGCCGCATGGACCTGAACTCCTTCTTAGCCTCATGGCTCTCCTATAGCCCTGTCTATTGATATTTTATTAGATATTTTATGTCCATTTTATATCCTTACGCCTTTTTTTATGAACTGGATAATCACGAATTTACTTGGTATGTTTGGACTTGATAATTGAGCCTGACATGACAGTGACCCGTAGTGGTGCACTCCTGACATGACTAACCTGACATGATAGTGGCCCGCCGTGGCGCACTCCTGACAAAGTACACTTGATATGATAAAACTGACATGATTATCTCGAACAGCTGTTGCAACGGCTACCTGACATGACATGACCTATATAATTAATCCTGGACATCGTGGGCGATTGTGCTTGTACAAATAATCCAGTCCTGTCTTGCATCATGTCTAGGAGGGTACTCCTGAGTACCACGGTCAGGAGTACCTATTGAAATGAACTAAGGACTAATAACTAGATTAATACATTAGTCATGAAGAGATCTCCCAGCTACAGGCAATCCCGTTACCTGTGCACGCCTTAGGATCTGTAGCCTGCCGTCGAGTAGGGCACATTTCCAGCACACTGTCATGTGTTGCACCCTTTAAGCTACCTAAGGGTACATTCGTTTCCTGGACGATGTACCCACCTGAATTCAACTCTAATTCTTTTAACACGGGTAACCTGGATGGTCTACAGGGCTTGTGGCTGTGGAGTAATCTCACTGCATCTTGCTAGTAATTAGGCCTGTGATAACCCTAGTTAGTTAAAGTATGAAGCCGTAATTCTTGCTTAGCCGTGAAATGATTGGATGGAGTCTAACCAGTCTAGTCTTGCCCTGATCCTGTTCCAGATTACTGCATGACCAGAATGCCTGTATTTATTTTACCGATAAATGGTGAGAATTCCAAGTTCTGTTCAGACGAAGGGTTACAATCCCGGTCCTTGTTTGGTTTACGGGTTGTAACCTGGTTATCTGAATAGTTCTATGGTTATCTCGTCGTATATCATCCTGATGTATTTTTTTTATTTCCAGTTCTTACCTTATTTATACTCTTGTGCTGATTGCTGGTTTTAGTTCCTAAGTGAAGCTTCCTTTGTGGCACTTGCTCTTTCTGGGGTCTGACCCAGCTGGTTTTGTGTGGCCAGATTTCGGAGCAGCTCCAGAGGATCTACCGACCTTCCAGCCAGATGGTGGCCACTAGACGGAACCCACGCAACGAGTGGGTTTATTTTTAATCTCCCACTTTATTGTAAAAATATTATTTTGAGGCGTTTAGCCGGCGAGCACCTGTTTAGCTCGATTGTACTTTACTTACTGTCTTCCTACGGGCTGTAACATGATTGACAGATCCTAGGGTTGATCATGTATGACTAAACTCTTGCTAGTCCTAACATCTTGTGACGACTAGCTTCATGATCAGCTAAATATGTAATATTTGGGACGTCTTACTATTGTATATTTAATGATCATACAACTTGTAGATACTTACTTACTTGCTCGTGATTGAGACACTAGGCTTGTTCATGACCTTAAGAGACTGTTGGCTTGTAGATAAACCCTCATGTATCTAGACAGCCGTGACCGTATAGCGAGATGGATTCCATTTCATATACATAGCTGGCTATGTCTGTCCCCGCTCTCCAGTATTCTGGTTCTAGGGCGTGACATGGTTTAAGTGGTGGCCCATGCAGGTCTTGTAAATCAAGATATGTGAGGGTTTACCGAATAGATGTCTCAATCAGTATTCGCCCTTGATCTCTGCTCGTATCTTCTGAATTCCTGGATTCTTGTCCTGATCATATGCTTGTATCGTTGATCTGTCCTGGTCCTTCCTTATTGTTCCCTATGTCGTCTTCTTCAGCGGCATTGTTCATGGTCCTACCGACCAGCAAGGCGGAGCACTTTCCGCGAATCAGCAGCAACCTGGAGATCAAGCCCAGCATTTCGGAGTAGCCTCCAGAGTCGTGCCTTCTAGCGGAGAGCCACCAGTCCAGCCAGTTCAACCTGTAGAACATGAAGACGGCACTTTGGTAGGACTCGTCAGGACCTTGATAGCTTCCCAAGATCGTCGAGGAGATGTCTTGCACCAGGCAGTGACGAATGCTTTGACCAGAGGCGGTCATCAGGGTAACAGCGCGGCCAACAGCTTCAAGCGCTTGAACCCTCTATTCTTCGACGGTAGTGAAGATGCTATCGCAGCAGATGCTTGGCTTCAGGATACAGAAGTGATTCTCGAGGCAGCCAGGACTCCAGAGAACGAGAAGGTGGCCGTGGTGCTGTAAAACACCTAAATTTCTACTATTTTTTATTTATTAATTTGCATGGATTTAAAATTTTTTGGTACTGTATGTCACGTAGTCGTATTGTACGTCGTATGCAAAATTTTCGTTTGCTCGACGAGTACGGATATGTGCGAGCGTACATATTTTATAAAAATATTTTCTTTTCTATTTTAATATACACTTTCAAAATTATATAATTATTATTCTTGCTATAAAAAGCCTTTGTTTCTAAAAAGTTATTAATAATAAATAATATTTTGTATACTAGAAAAGCCTAATTATGTAAAGGATATTTGTTGCATACAAATATTTCGTTATTTATTTATTGGTCTATTTTAAATAAAAGTATAATTTTCGGAATTTATTAATAGTAATATTTTATTGTTCAAAAAGATATTTAAAAATATTTATTAATTTCAAAATTATTATTATAAATATTTAAAAATATTTTTGGAAGTTATTTTGGCCAATTAAATCTTGATTTAAAGTTTGGAATTATTTAAATGGATTAAACTAGTATCTATATTTGGAATTGGATTATTTGATTCGATTTTAAACTAAAGGATTTAATTTAAATAGGATTTGCATTTGGATTTGGATTTGAATTTAATAGATTGGTTTATCTAATTTGGGTTTTAAATACCCTAGTCCATATCTAATTGGAAATTCCCACATCCTATAAATAGGCAGGTACTCCTCCAATATTTTATCATCCACATTATTCATCCACAAAAATTTACAACCCAATGGTGCGTGCCTCGTGTCCGTGTTCCCCGTCCAGCTCTTATTCTAATTTTTACAAATACATTTATCTTTTTTGTGTCGACAAACCCGACACAATACAATCCCATATTTCCCAATATCCAACCCCAAATCCTAAGACCTACTACCCCCCTCTCGACCACGACTACCATCATCCTACCTTCGACATTACACCACCACCGTCACACCAATCACTGTCATCTCCGCGTCAACCATCCCACAGCCAGCGACCAACCGTCGCAGATCGCCCCGACACCACCCTGTCCACCCAAACCATACACGCACAACCACCACGGCCCTTGGCCGAAAAACCCCAGTCCGCCACCTACCAAGCCACAAATCGACACCCCGACCAAACCACCACCAGCCATCACCGCGACCCGCCACCGTCGGAACACTTCCTCCCCCGGCACCACAGCCAGCGTCCCTCTAAACCGCCCAAATCGACACAACCCAGCAAAAAGAAAACAAATAGAAACCCTTACCTACCATCTCGCCGTCGTCGGCCTCCAGCATGTCCAACGCCGCTCCGCCCCGCCCCGAGTGGCCATCCATCTGACCGCGCCTATCCTCTCCGACGAGGCGACCACCCTCGTCGTCGGTGGTCCGGCGTCGCACGACCGACGCAGTCGAGCGCACGCCACAGGGGAGATCCCTCTGCCGCTCACTCTTTCCGACCGCCTCCCTCGGCACCACCGCCGGCGCTCCACGCCGAGAACCCCAGCGCGCCACCCGTCCGCCTCGTTGAAAACCCTCCGCCCTGGCCTTCCTCCGCCGGACCGTCGTAGCCTCCCGCGCACGACCGCCCTTCGCCGCCCGCACCCCCGGAACCATCCTTGCCTAGACGACCCGATCTCGACGAGCCGTGCCGCCTCCTTGCGCCTGTGCCCTAGTCGCCGGAACCCCCTTCGTCTCCGCCGGCCGAAACCTCCACTACGAAGGCAACCCGCCGCCGAGGCTTACTCCCTTCCACCGGAGCAGCGCCCTTTCTCCGCCGTCCGACTTCCGCTCCGTCCCGCTCCCCGATCTCCAGCCCTAGCTTCCCTTAGCGCCGCCTCTCCGCTCTTCCTCGCCGCCTTGAGATCTCCGCGGCCGCCCCAGCTCCATACACCGTCGCTCCTCTTACCGACTCTCCCCATCTCCTCCGTCGATGACCGCCGGTCGCCGCCACTCACTTCTCTCCCTCCGCTCACCGCTTCTTCTCCGGCTTCCCAACCCTCTTTCACTCTCTCTCCCTCGCTCACATCTCTTATTTCTTTTTTTTTACTTCTAATATTTTACTAAGTTTTGGGGAACGAGAATACACTGTTCTCGAGTTCCACTATGGTTATAATTATTGCTTTTGTTAATTTTGTTTTTATTAAAAGTACAAAGGATCAGTACTATCTAAGTTATGATCAATTATTATTATTATTATTATTATTATTATTATTATTATTATTATTATTATTATTATTATTATTATTTTAATTGTTTATTTTAATTGTTATTTTAATAGTGTGTTGGTATTTTATCATTATTATTATTACCCTTATTACTATTATCATTATCATCTATATTATTATCATTATTATCATTCATTATTTTTAGTATTGGAACTTTTATTTGTAACTAGTTCAGGTTTATAAATATTATTGTAAATAGTTTTTAGTATATTTATTATTATAAATTTTTTATATATTATTGTTTTTCAAACTATATGAGCTTGTCCTAAAATGTTTTTCTAGAGTTTTTTTTATCCATCTAAAATATTTTGGCTACTAAAAAGTGTTTCTTAATTATCATATATTTTCAAATATTATATAATTTACTTTAAGGCAATTTTGTTTTCTTAACCTAAAATAATTTTTGGAATATATATGTTATTTCATGGTGTCATATCTATAGCTTTGGACCTACAAGGTATATTTCAACAAAAAGTCAGGCTTTTGCCTTAAAATTATTTTCTATATTATTTTGGATAATAAAATATAGTTTTCAAATAATATGAATAGTTTTCTGAAATCAAACATATTATTTATCAAATTTCCCTAAATTATCCTTCGGTCCGTGACTCAACCCCCTCTTTTCGATTCAATCGTCAATTCTCTACTACCTTATGTCCACCCTAACTGATTTGACCCACCTGGACCCAATGGAACTGTCCGTGCCATCAACAGAGGTCCCCTTGTGTAGTTGTTACACCAAAGTTGCAGATCGTGCCACCTTGATCATCGCAGCACACCAGGCGTCCTACCAGGCAAGACACCTTGCCATTAGCTGTTTAATTATTTTAGCTAATATTACATGCATGTTCATTATTTTTCTTTATACAAAATAAACTGTGATACATGGCATAACTGTTAGAACTTACTATTCTTTTATATTTTCCGCTATGTATTGTTTTTCTCACATTAAACCTAGATTTAAGGGACCACCTTGTGTGTTGCATTCATTGGCCTTGACACGTTGTAAACACGAAGTTGTGTGTCGCATGTAGAACACGAAAGTGCGTGATTGGCTGGCCACCAGTACGTACAAGCCGTGCGATAGGAATAACCGCTAATAGAGGTTGCATGCTAGTTTGACTTAGCGGTTATAGTGGTTTGTGTTGTGGATACAATACAGTAGGCATTGGTTGGGGAGGACAATTCCTTAGCGTATGGGCTTCGATGCACTTCTCTTGTGACCCGGACTCTCCGCTGGAGATACGGGGTTGATGACCCATGCTCTTCCTGCTGGGGCCTCTGGTGCCTAAGAGGGGACTATGCCGATCCTATTTAGCCAGGACCCATGCGTAGGAAAGATTGTTCTTAACTACATTTCACTTAGAATGGTAGGCTACCCTATCCGTTAGGTACGAGTACTTTTGGTTTGGGTACTTGTATCTGACCGTGACTTGGAACAATAACTTGTCGCGGATTAGTTCGTCACATCTTGTCCTTGTTTGGTTGTAGGTGTGACTTACTACTTCGATGAGAAGGTATTGAACCTTGTTGGGGTCCGGATACCATATCGGATTCTTAGCATAGAAAGATACGTCGTCGTGAATTAGTTTACCATCTCATGTCCTTGTTTGGTTGGGGGGATGGTACGCTCGTTCAGTAGTTGCGTATTGGAACATGTTATAATTTGATTTACTTATTTATTTGAGCAATATTTATTCAGTTTATGGCATGCTATTATGTGTCTTGTTACGTCCCTCTGAGGACCTGGTTGTCTTGCCAGGTGTGTGCTATTGCCTTTCGCAGGTGCTTTAGCTCTAGCCGTGTTCATTGCTATTTCTCGAGGATGATTGCACTTTGATCGTCTTCGCTTCGCTCGCCAAAATTTATTATCTTTTCTTATGTATTTTTCCTTTACTTGTTGGTAGTGGATTTGTCTCCTCCCAACATATTGTATCAAGACAAATTCATAGTTGATTATATAATATCTTTTATTCTTGTGGATGAGATTAGTTATGGTTCTACTGCATTTAAAGCTTATGTACTTATACGAGGCTTCCATATATTGGAGTATACTTCGTATAAATACAGCTGGCATGTCTACGTTCTTAGTCCTACGTATTTTGGGACTGGGGCGTTACATGTTTTTGTGGTGGCCCATGCAGGTCCAGATAAATTGTTTGGTTACTTTACCGTACCAAGCAAGCCTGCGTATAGGATTAGAAGTTTAGGATCTCATCCACATACTTGACCTCTTTCCTTGATTCTATCTACTGTTTGACTCGTCAATTGCATCTTGCTTGTTTGCTTCCATCCCCCTTTCTTATCTCCCCTTCGTGCTTGCTAGAGATTGACCCTACTAGCCAGTTGTCCGAAAACACCATTAGTTTAATTCTTTAAGTTGGGTAGACTGCCTTATGACCTAGCAACCCCTTTGACCTAGTGACCTATATTAGCAAGCTTATTTAGATCCTAGAATCTAGAGGACCTAACCCTTCTAGCCAACCAAGGACTTGGACAAGAAGACTATAGGACGACTGTATGACCTAGAATCATTCTACCTTCTTTAAATCTTAATCTCTCGTGCCTATGTTATTACCATCGTAACTAATAATGCTAATATAGCCTAGTGTTTGCAAGCTTATTCCTTTATCGAGCTTGTTCAAGACATATATTATTTGGGTCGACCCACTTAACATATTGTCTAATCAGAACCGGTGCATGATGGTCTGATCAACCAAGTGCACTTTGGTTTGCTTTTGTATATTACTCTACGTGGATGGAGACATGATTAAAACTTTGCCCTTACGATCCCATCCACGACTGCCTAGACGATTCTTTTGAAATCTATACGACCGCCTTTGAACCGCGTATTCGTAATGGATACCGTCGTCATTGAACTCTATCTTTCTTTCGTAATGGATACCGTCGTCATTGAAATCTTATTTGAACCGCGTATTTGGATTTTATATTTTCTAAGGATATATTGGTCAATAAAAGTAGTAAAAATTTTTAGTTTATTAATTTTTTGACTAATAAATATTATATTTCAAGTATTATAAATTATTTTTCTAAAATTATATAATTATTATTCTTTTCTTTTGAATCTCCTCCTGACCATAACCAATTCCATTATTCATGTTCTCTCTCAAATTCAAGCCTACCTTATGTCCACCCTAACTAATTTGACCCTTCCGGACTCAGTGACATGATCCGTGCCGCCATCAGAGGTCACCTTATACAGTTGTTGCACCAAAGTTGCAGATCGTGCCACCTTGATCATCGCGGCACACCAGGCATCCTACCAGGCAAGATACCTTGCCTTATTTATTGTTTATAATTAGATGCATCTTTATCTTATTTATTTACTGTATATTTATTATCTGTTTCAGTTGGATCCATTACTTGCTATTTTTAGTTCATTTTATTTTGCTTCCGTTATTTTTTTTTCTTGTCTTTTTTGTATGCATATGGACCTAGTCTTAGCAAACTACCTTTTGTTAGTGTCCTTGGGAGGGAGAAGACAGTTAAATGTATGGGCTACCCCAAATCCAAAAAGCTGTAGTAACTGCGTACTACGGTAGTCGAGTCGCGAGGGTCACTAGCCTCGAGCTATGCCGACTGATGGGTCACGTGGGCCGCTAGCCTCGAGTTATGCCGGCTGATAGTATTGGTACTTGACGTGTCCGTGTTGTGAGTTGTTAATTGTCCTGGAGGAGTCAGCCTTCACCTGTCCATACATCGAGATGTCTTCTAAATTGCCTACTAGAAAGGTTAGGAGACCTTAGCAAATTTTATGTTCCAATCATGGCACGGAAAAATGTCACATCGTGGTAAGTTACCCCTTGTCCTTGTTTGGTTGTAGGGGTAGCCTACTGTTTCGATGATGGGATATTGAGCCGTGTTATAGTTTGGACACTTTTACTTTATCTTTATTTTATGGTGCATTTATATTCAGTTCATATGGCATATTCTTCCTGTATCTTGTTACGTCCCTCTGAGGACCTGGTTATCTCTCCAGGTGTGTGCTATTGTCTTTCGCAGGTGTTCTAGCTCTAGCCGTGATCATTGCTTCGTCTACGAGGATGATTGCATTTGGATCGTCTTCGCTTCGCTCGCCACTCATTTACTTCTAAGTACTTTTCCTTATTTGTTGGTAGTGGATTTGTCTCCGCCCAACGTATTGTATCAAGACAAATTCATAGTTGATTACATGATATCTTTTATTCTTGTGGATGAGATTAGTACAGTTTTACTGCATTTACAGCTTATGTATTTATACGAGGATTCCATATATTGGAGTATACTTCGTATGAATACAGCTGGCATGTCTACGTTCCTAGTCCTACGTATTTTGGGACTGGGGCGTTACATGTTTTTGTGGTGGCCCATGCAGGTCAAGATAAATTGTTTGGTTACTTACCGTACCAAGCAAGCCTGCGTATAAGATTAGAAGTCTGGGATCTCATCCATATACTTGACCTCTTTCCTTCTCTTTCCTTGAATTTATCTATCGTTTGACTCATCAATTGCATCTTGCTTGCTTCCTTCCATCCCTATTCTTATCTTTCCTCCGTGCTTGCTAGAGATTGACCCTACTAGTTAGTTGTCCCAAAACACCATTAGTATAATTATTTAAGTTGGGTAGAATACCTTTTGAACTAGCAACCCCTTTGACCTAGTGACCTATGTTAGCAATCTTATTTAGATCCTAGAATCTAGAGGACCTAACCCGTCTAGCCAACCAAGGACTTGGACAAGAAGACTATAGGACGATTGTATGACTTAGAACCATTCTACCTTCTTTAAATCTTAATCTCTCGTGCCTATGTGTTTACTACCTTGACTAACGATGCTAACGTAGCCTAGTTTTGCAAGCTTATTCTTTTATCAAGCTTGTTTCAAGACATATGTTATTTGGGCATGTCCACTAACATTTTGTCTAATCAGAACCTGTACATGATGGTCTGATCAACCGAGTGCATTTTGGTTCGTTTTTTGTCTATCATTCTACGTGGATGGGACATAGCTAAACTTGTCCTCTAGAGTCCCATCCGCGACTGCCTTGGCAACTCCTTTGAAATTTTTTGATCGTCTTTGAATCACGTATTCGTATTCGATAACGCCTCCTTCGAACTCTATATTGCTTTCGCCTTCGCCTATTTTAGAAGAACGAAGGCGTTGTACTAGAACTTCCTTTAGCCTTCCTATCGGTTATGACCATTCCCACTCGATGTTGCTATATCTTCATCCTAAACTACTCGACCCTATCAAGACCCTCCAATCGCTTAATTAAAGCAAATCTATTCTGTTCTCTTAATCGTGACCCTCATTCATTACCCGTGACCATACCGTATTATTTTTCTACGATCTAGATCGCAATTTCTTTCGACATAATTTTGTGGAAACATTGTCATCATTGGATCCCCATTGATACCCCCTTGTGTCCTCTCACCCCTCCTACAAATTCTAAATTTCGAGGACGAAATTCTTTTAAGTTGGGTAGGATATAAAACCCCTAAATTTCTACTATATTTTTTTATCGAATTTAGTACTGATTTAAAAAATTTGTATTGTACGTCTCGTAGTTGTATTGTACGTCGTGCACGAAATTTATTTTTCAAAATTGCTCGACGAGTACGATTATGTACGAGCGTACATATTTTTGAAAAATATTATTTTTCTATTTTTTTAGTTTCAAAATAATATACATAATAATTATTTTGTTATCATTCCAAAAATTTCCAAGTTTGTTATTTTATTTATAAAGTCTTACATTTTTCACAATTATTAATAATAAATAATATTTTTATTTGTATGCTGAAAAAGCATAATTATGAGAACATCATTTGTACCTACAAACAATATTTAGTAATTATTTATCACTTTATTTTATATAATAATGTAATTTTCAAAATTAATATTATTAGTATTTTTGGGAAACATATTTTGAACTTATTTTGGAGATTTAAATATTGATTTGAATTTATGTATTTATTTAAATAGTTAATATTAAAATTTGAGTTATTGATTTGATTTTAAACTAAGGGAATTAAATTAGATTTAATTGGATTTGGATTAGATTAGATTCCATTGATTTAATTTAATAGATTGATTTATCTAATTTGGGTTTAAACAATCCTAATCTTTATCTAATTGGAAATTCTCAAATCCTATAAATAGGCAGGTACTCCTCCAATTCATTATTCTTCCACAACAATTTTTTTCTCCACAAATATACGTGCCTCGTGTCGGTGTTCCATCCATCCTCGTGTCAGCCGTGACGGCCTCGGGTCCGACCCCGGGTGACTCTCTTATTCCAATTCTTGTACATTTACATTTAATTTCCTCGTGTCGGACAAACCCCGACATCAATGAATTTCCTAATCTAAACCTAAACCAAACTCCCCGTCTTCCTCGGCATGTGCCTTGACCTTGGCTCGGCGTCATCACCACCAAACGCCGTCACCCCGTCATCTTCCCGACTAACCCCACCATTGCCTAACCGTATAACCAACTCGCCACCACCACGACCGAGCCCCCGACCAAACCAACACCATCCCTGTCACCAATCATCAGCCGCTAACCACCACCATCTCCCACAACATCACAACCAACAACCCGTCGACCCACACACCACAGCCACCACCACGTTCACCACCAGCCCGACCCTCAACTCCGACCATCGCCGGAGCCACCAAAACCCAGCCACTTCCCAAATAAAAAAAAGGAAAAAGAAATATAGAAACCAACACCATCACCGCCCCTTACCTGATGCCGCCGGCCGGAGATCCGGCGACCGCCCCAGCTGCCCTTGCCGCCTCACACCCCCATTCTTCCCGCGCCGCCTCCTCGGCGTGCCGCGCCTGACCGCCCCTGGCCGGAAATCCCCTTCGATCCGCCGCTGACAACTCAAACCAGCCGCCGCTGCTCTCTCTGACTTCCGTCGTCCGTGCCTCCCCCAAGCCCCGCGTCCGCCGCGGCCAGCACCATCGCACCCGCGCTCAGCCGGAGCCTTCGTCCCCTTCATCCGCGGTGAGCCCCGCCGCTCGCAGTCTTCGCCGTGTCCCGCAGCACCTCTTCGTCCCAAAACCCTTCTCTCCGTCAACGCCGACGCGTCTGCTCCGCCTCCCTGACCCAGGCAGCGACGGCGAACTAAGCCCTAGCCGCCAGGAGCCCAGCCTCTGCATACGCCGTCGACTCCGCGTGGAGTACTCCGGTCGAAACCCTTTTCCACGCCGTCGAACCCTCTCCGCTCCGATCTTCGTCCCTCCGGCCTCCTGCGCAGCCGCTCCGCCACCTCGGCGAGCGCATCTGCCCTTCTACCTCCACCTACGCCTCCGCTTCCCGAGCCCCTTCTCCATTCACCTCCGCCTCGCCGCCCTCTCTCCCCCTCTCGAATCTCTCGCTCTCCCTCTCAGTCTCTCTCTCTCCTTCCTCTTGTCTTTTTTTTCCTCTTCCTTCGACTTTTCCCACTGTTCTCAAGAGGAGAACGAGTAAGTGCTGATTTTTATTTATTATTATTATTACAACTGATAGTTGTATTTATTATTTTTTTAATTGATTTCTTTTTGTGTGTTTTTAGTTTTATTCATTAATGGTTTTTCTCCTCCCCTTTATTATTATTATTATTATTATTATTACTATAATAATAATAATTATTATTATTATTATTATTATTATTATTATTATTATTATTATTATTATTATCATTATCATTATTTTTTTACTATTATTATTACTATCATCATTTTAAATTATTGTTACTAGTTTTATTATTACTATGTAGATGGTTACAAGTGTTTTTCCTTATTATTATTATTCATAGTACTTTTATTATGATTATTTTGCTCTTATTGCTAAAATCATTTATTTGCAAACATTATTTACTTTTAGAAATTCTACGGAAATATTATTCCAAATATTCTCAAAGGAAGAATTTACCAAAAATAGTACGTTGACAAAATCTATTTTATAGCCCTAGCTTAACTATTTGTTGTCCTTTTGGATTTTGTATTTTCTAAGGACATATTGGTCAATAAAAGTAGTCAAAATTTTTAGTTTATTAATTTTTTGACTAATAAATATTATATTTCAAGTATTATAAATTATTTTTTTAAAATCATATAATTATTATTCTTTTCTTTTGAATCTCCTCCCGACCATAACCAATTCCATTATTCATGTTCTCTCTCAAATTCAAGCCTACCTTATGTCCACCCTAACTTATTTGACCCTTCCGGACTCAATGACATGATCCGTACCGGCATCAGAGGTCACCTTGTACAGTTGTTGCACCAAAGTTGCAGATCGTGCCACCTTGATCATCGCGGCACACCAGGCGTCCTACCAGGCAAGATACCTTGCCTTATTTATTGTTTATAATTAGATGCATCTTTATTTTATTTATTTACTGTATATTTATTATCTGTTTTCAGTTGGATCCATTACTTGCTATTTTTAGTTCATTTTATTTTGCTTTCGTTATTTTTCCTTCTTGTCTTTTTTGTATGCATATGGACCTAGTCTTAGCGAACTACCTTTTGTTAGTGTCCTTGGGAGGGAGAAGACAGTTAAATATATGGGCTACCCCAAATCCAAAAAGCTGTAGTAACTGCGTACTACGGTAGTCGAGTCGCGAGGGTCACTAGCCTCGAGCTATGTGGACTAATGGGTCACGTGCACCGCTAGCCTCGAGTTATGCCGGCTGATAGTATTGGTACTTGACGTGTGTGTGTTGTGAGTTGTTAATTGTTCAGGGGGAGTCAGCCTTCACCTGCCCATACATTGAGATGTCTTCTAAATTGCCTACTAGAATGGTTAGGAGACCTTAACAAATTTCATGTTCCAATCATGGTACGAAAAAATGTCACATCATGGAATAGTAAGTTACCCCTTGTCCTTGTTTGGTTGTAGGGGTAGCCTACTATTTCGATGATGGGATATTGAGCCGTGTTATGGTTTGGACACTTTTACTTTATCTTTATTTTATGGTGCATTTATATTCAGTTCATATGGCATGTTCTTCCTGTATCTTGTTACGTCCCTCTGAGGACCTGGTTATCTCTCCAGGTGTGTGCTATTGTCTTTCGCAGGTGTTCTAGCTCTAGCCGTGATCATTGCTTCTTCTACGAGGATGATTGCATTTGGATCGTCTTCGCTTCGCTCGCCCTTCATTTCACTTCTATGTACTTTTCTTTATTTGTTGGTAGTGGATTTGTCTCCGCCCAACGTATTGTATCAAGACAAATTCATAGTTGATTACATGATATCTTTTATTCTTGTGGATGAGATTAGTGTGGTTTTACTGCATTTACAGCTTATGTATTTATACGAGGCTTCCATATATTGGAATATACTTCGTATGAATATAGCTGGCATGTCTACATTCCTAGTCCTACGTATTTTGGGACTGGGGCGTTACAAGAGTTCCTCGGTGAACCTCCGTTAGTTGGGACAGTACTCCTACAGCTAATCTAAATCAAAGACTGAGTAAAGAATATTAATTTATAAAGTAATATTAATTGTATTATTTGAAATTTTAAATTACTAAACTTTGAATTAAATATTTGAAATATTTTGATAAAAAAGATGTGGCCCCACAATTTTTTTTTATATATAGCCAGGCAACCCTTGGCGAATTCGGCCCGAATTTGGTCCGAATTCGGCCAGAGTTCGGCTGGGTATATACATGTATCAATTAGAACCCGAGGCCCCCATCTTCTTCATTCTTTCAAACCACATCAAACAGCATAGCAGCGCCCCAAAAACCCTAGTTCTTCTCCACCTTCCTTCTTTCAATCTACGTAGAGATCTTCGGCCAAAATTTGGATTCGTGCTGAGAATCTTGTCCTCTACAACATACCTGATTCTCGGAAGGTATAATTCCTTCTCTCCTCCACTTTTAAATTATTAGGGTTTCTAGTTTTTGGGATAGAATGCCTAAGGGATTCAATCCTTTCAAGAGGAAGAAGACCCATGCCAGTGAAGAGGCATCGTCTTCTGATCCGCATACGGATTCCCTCTTTTCTTCGGTCCAATCGGATGATGGTGCATAGGATGAATTTTATTTTAAAACTCCCAACCAAGCCTTACTTTGGTATACAGACTTTATTTTGCGTACTATATGTACCAGATCTCCGATTAAATGTAATTTATTTCCTGACCACCATCCTTACTTTAAGGCATTAGGGTTACATCACTTTGCTACTTTACAATTCCCTATAGCTACTAATGCCATTAGACTATTTTACTGTAGTTTCGTGTTAGACAATTTTACCGTGAGAACTCGTGTCGGCGGGATAGATATCGATTTCAATGATGACTTGCTAGTGGAATCATTGGTCTTCCAAACGAAGGTGTCCCGTTCGATGACATCATTGACTTCGATTTCCCCGAGGGTACGACTCTCGTTAGTTTCAAGAATGAGCTTTGTGCGCCCGCACGTGCTCGTCCTGGAAAGTTCAAGGCCAATAACTTGAACTTGTTTAACTACGAATTACATCGCATTATCTATTCCACTCTACTTCCAAAATCTACTTCAAAAGATAATGTCACTGCACTTGAGCTTTTTGCCTTATATCACATTCTTAAGGGGATTCCTTTTTCTGTCCCTAAGACTATCATTCAGATGATAGTAGATGTCGCGGAAGAGACCGCAACCTCTCTTATGCGGTGATCATCCCACGCATCTTTCAGAGATTTGATATTGATCTATTCACTTGTGCTCTGGACCCTGAGCCCAAGTTCCTCAAGATTTCTCGTCGTAGCATTGCCACTGTTCCTTTACCTACTGTACCTGCTCCTCCTGCACCTACTCCCCCAGCACCTGGTCCTCCTTAGTCTTACCCTATGACCTTTGAGGGTATTCACCAGCATCTATCAGATGTGTAGTCATTCTTTGTTGACACTTCTAGGGAACATGAGTTCCGTGACGTGACTCGGTTCCAGGCTCTTTCCAACTCCTTCACGGATCTGAGATTTGTACAGACGAGTCACTCTGCTAGCTCTCTTCCTCGAGACCCTTCTGTATCTGGATACCGCATTGACGATGAGGCGGTCCATTCTCTGTTCCAGCCAGGAAACGCATACGATTGGTATCGTACTTCTGGTGCTACTCCACATACTTCTAGATCTGGCACTTCTGGAGCTGGTTCATCTGGACGTGCTGGTACTGCAGCTGATGTTGATGAGGATGATGACTTCTGAGATGTTACTTTTCTGAGACTATCTATTTTGTCTTATGTTTACTTGGAAATGCTCCAACATTCCAAGATATTATCAGTACTCTTTCTTTTAGATATGATTTGTGACTTTGACAAACATATGTTTTTATGCCTCAGTTGGCATATGACTCCCTTTAGTTTATTATACAGCACTTTACTTGTTTTAGGTTTATTATAGCATTATCTTTCTTTGTGCTTCCATATAAACTGCCTGTGACAAATACTATGCCTGTGTTGTTTATAACATTTCTGTTTATCTTATTTTTAATACCATGCCTGTGTCAAATTTTTTATACCATGCCTGTGATGAATGTTTTTATATTTTTTTGTGTTTCTTCACTGCTTGTTACTTATGTATTTATTGCCGAGGTGCTTTCTCTTTTACAATTATTTTGCTAAGTGACAATGGGGGAGAAATAAGATCTAACATCACATCTTCATGAATACAGGTTATGAACAATTTTTTTATTTTATCTCTTGGTACTTTCGGTACACTTTTGAATCTATCAGAACCAAGATGTTATATCGGTCAAGGTTTGTCAATTATCAAAATAGGGAAGATTATTGGCCCATTGGTCATGGTCAAACTTGATTTTAATAATTGATCAAACTCTGTCTCGATATATGAATCATTCAGATGTTTACTAACGACCTTATGGACACTGACCAAAGATGGATATCTACTCTGTTCAAGATCGAAGCTGTTTGCCACTCAAGATTGTATTTCTTTCAAAGCAATGTAATTTTTATTTTTATTGAGTCTAGAAATACATTGTACACCAAGTCGTACTGGCAAATAGGCTATCCGAAAATGTTTTTCAAAACTGACCTATCTTTTTAAAAAGACCTACGTTTTTGAAAAATATCTATTTTACAAATTGCTTCTGAAGGATTTTTAAAAAAGCCAAAATAAATTTTCACAAAATCAACTGACCAAACCCTGACGGAACTCGGCCAGAGTTCGGCTAAGTTGAACGTTATGTGAACGTTTGATTTTGAACTTGGTCTCCCTTCAGTTGTGGTTAGTTACAAAGAATTTTGTCCAAATTCTGCCCAAATTCTATCAGAGTTCTGCCTCTGGAAAAAACTATAATTAGAGAAGGATTTTGATCATTTCAAAATACCAATCCACTTTCAATCTCTTCTTTTCTAAAGCTTACATTTCTTCCAAAGAGTTCTAAAAAGCTTCCATTTTCAAATCCCAAGCCAGTTACAATTCTCTAGTCGTTTTGCAAGTACGGTACGGTCTAGAAGTTTTAGAGAGATTGTAATGAGAAGCTTGATTGAAGATTGACTCTTCACAATTGAAGTTGGTCAAGTTCTTCGTATCAAAGCTTACGTCTGTGGAAGTTGCAAGGACTTCGTATGAAAACTTGCAGGATTTTCCAATAGTGGATTCAACTGGAAGCTAGAGTTCTTTCGACTGGACTAGTCCTCACAAGAGGAAAACCAGTATAAATCTCAGTATTTGCGTTTGTCTTCTGATCACTCTTTTTTTATTACAGTTATTTATTTTGTGATTATCATTATATCTGTGATCTAACTGCTGAAAAGTTTTAATTAGAAATATTCTGCTGCCTACTCTATTCACCCCTTCTAGAGTATTCTGCTTTACGATTTTGTTCCTACAAGTATGTCCCTCATCAATTATCATCGGCTCTTCTTTTACCTCAACCTTTGGTATTACCTCCTCTTTAACAAACGGCGACTCTTGTTTTATGAGAGGAGGCAGCACCTCCTTCTTCACGATGGTTTCATCCTTTGGCGTGGATGCTACAAAAAAAAGATAGTAACAAGAAAACAAAGCGGATGGGCTCCTTTTTTATGCGGCCCAGTCAGACAAAACCTATATGGTATGGTTATAAGGAGCATATGCGGTTTAAAATCAGGCAAGACGTATGCGGCCTAGTCAAGCAGAGCCTATGCGGCTCGTTTATGAAGGGTGCGTGTGTGGCTTAAAACAGGAGATGTATATGCGGCCAGGTCGGCCAGAGATTATACGGCCCGGTTATGAAGAGAGCACATGCGGCTCGGTCGCCCATGCGGATCAGCCACGTGACATCCATGCGATTCAGTCATGTGATACTCATGCTGCTCAGTTCATGCGACCCCATCATACAGAATACATGTGGCCCAGTGAGACAGGGAGTGCACTGACTATGCACAAAAGGCATTACAGCCAAGGCATAGCGGTGACATGTAAAAGGCCTGCGCATAAAGCAGGCGATATGGCCATTTGAGTTTAAAATGCTCGTCCGTCCACCATCCTTACCATGGATAGAAGGTTGTACGTCGGGATGAACGGAGGATGGGTCTGTAGCTATCGACGGTGAGGCAAGCCCCTTTCCTTTGTTAGCAGCGCCGGTCGACTTAGAAGCTTTGGGGGCCATGGTTAGAAGAGGCTGAAAAGAGAAGAAGACGAAAGAAAGCAATAGGAGTTCTTTCATTGCTGTACGACCAATATATTTATAGGCTACCAAGTAGAAACGGATAGACGCCGCTTCGGTTATTGTGCCATTAAAAGATAATGATGGCCGTCGGGATTCTATCCTTTATAACCGTTACAGTAACCAAAAAAGACAGCACAAAATCCAAAACCAAATCAAGCCATTAAATGCAGCATTGATAGCTGGCAGTATGGATAGGATCTCCCTGTGACACAAAATCTCCCTGGAGCATAAAATGTCCCTGCGGCTCAATGTCTCTCCTGACTCGAAGACTCCCTGCGGCTTGACAAATCTCCATGCTTCTAATTTAAAGTATTCTAATTTGCAATTTGAAAACTTTGAAGGGGGTCTTGTAGAACTATAGAAAAAATAGGGTTCATGAGGATCACAATTGACCGCATGAATACTTTGGGACAAATTGGTAGTCGCATGACAGACTCGACATGTCCCCGTGGCCCATCTTCACTATCTCACAACCAGACTAATTTGAGCCACAGAAAGAATAGTTACGTATGCGGCTAAGCTGGTTAAGCCTTCTGACAAAGCTGACAAACTCTGTCAAAACTGACAAAACTGGCAGCTCTGACACTCTGATAAAAGGAAGATAAGATGTGTTCAGACAAAATATCATATCACCAGACTGGACGCGGCTAGAAGTACTGCAACCCGAGTCGCATGAACCTTATGCGACTCAATCCATATGATTCATGTGGCCAAGGGTGACTGCAACCAGAGCTGCATGAGCTTTATGCTGCACAAAAATATAGAATCTATGCGGCTCAAAAGTCCCCAAGCTACATGCGGACTAAGGGACACTGCGACTCAAGCCGTATGAGTCTTACGCGGCCCAACATGGCAGAACATTGAAAGGCCTATGCGGCTTAAAATGATTCAAGCAGACTGATCCTATCCTTCGATAGGACAAGTGGCAGGCTGACCAAATCTCAACCACCCAGATTTGCTGCAACAAAATCTCAACAAGTCACCAGCAGGCGGCCAAAGAGCCGGTCTTTGTGTGCTGTTGTAGCCACGTGGCCACGTGGCTATCTATGCGGCTCAAAATATCCTTCATCCCGAAATCACTATAAATAGTAGGGTACCACACCCATGCAAAAGGCTGGCAACCTATGAAGGGAAATTTCTTCCAGAGCAAGGATCGTGTCAAATAGTCCAAGGAGTAAGGCAGAGTTGCTACACTTTCCCGAGCCTCTATCGCCACCCCCAAAATCAAAACTAAAAATTATACTTAGATTGTTTCCTAGGATTTCTTTCTAGGCTTTCTCTTGTACAAGCGAGTTTACAATTAAGTTCAATTCCTCCGTAATTTTTTGTTCTTGATATTTAATGGCAAACAACATTCAATTGATGTTATCCCTCAGAGCCTTGATTTCAGCTTAAGATTTAACAGTGGCATGACGACGTGCTTCTTTCTGCCAAGAAACTTCATCCTCGAAAGGAATCAGTTTCATATGCTCCACCTCCAACTTCACCAGCTGAGCCTTCAATTGGTCTGAAGTTGTGGCAGTCGCAGCAGCCTGAACCACGTAATCTTCCTATTCAGACATAACTGTTCGTAAATCGACCTCAAGCTGGGCAATCTTTTTTTGAAGATACATAATCTGATTGTACTTTTCAACGATCTGGATGGCCAGCTTATTCTTTGGGGCAATATGAGCCTCAACTTCAGCATCAAACTGTTTATACTGATCAGCCAGCTCACTGATCTCTTTAGCCAGCGCCTCCTTCCTCGCCTGGAAAGTAGCTTCCTCCTTTTCAAGAGCCACAATTAGAGCCATGTCCTCCTCAAGAAACAATGATGTTGGGCTTCGCTGTCTGACTTCTCGGAGTTTGGCCACTTGATTTTCCAGGTCCGTAATGACCTTCCTTAAAGCATTAGCTCGCTTTTTATAGCCAACAATGCTTTCAAGGACTGTCACCTGGCATTCAGTAACAGCCTTCACAGGTCCGAAGGCGGCATTTCGGTTCAAAACTCCAGGAAGCTTTACTTTCAAAATGGAGTAGAAAGCTCTTATGACTTCCTGAGCCATCTCATCATCTTCAGAAAAGGTCGTTGGAGATAAAGCTTGATGGGGATCTTCTGTCCTAGGGAGAGCTACTTCGAAGGAAGCCGAACCTGACAAATAAAGGAATATACATATCAGTAACAAAAAAACTTACTTAAAGATTATGAAGGAGTTGTAATTTCATACCTCATACTGGCTCAGTATCAACTGAAGCTGGGGAAATGAGAGCAGACCCAGGTCGCTCACTGTCAACATCTGCCAAAGCAGCATCAGGCTGCTTGCCTTCCACGGTCCCAGCTGGACCCGAAGCAGATTCAATAATGGTCGTCTCAACGGGCTGATCAAAGACTTCTTCAGTAACCGATGCCGGTTTACTGGGAGAACCAAGGGCAGCTTCCTGTCTAGCCCCGGTATCTGGAGCAACCATCATACTTTGTTCCCTCTTCTTGTGTACAAAGGAATATACGACGGAAGTCAGCCTCACAAGTTGTACGCAAAATTGATGTCAAAAAATCTCATCCAAAGAAAAGTACAAGAATAACATAAACAGAGGAGGGTGAGCTAAATGGACTTGATTTTCATCCAAATCTTTCATCATAGCTCCTATTGCAGACATATCCCCGAAAGAAATGTCATAGGAGGGACTGCCTTTCTGATCGCCATCATGATCTGGGCCTTCGCCCTGATCATTCTTTTGCTCAAACCTTACAACTGCAGAAGACCCACCTTCATCCATCAGTTGAGGACGAGTAGGGGACACTATTGTTATGTCCACCACTTCAGACGAAGAAGCACATGTCGCGGCCGTGACTTCAACATCCTGTACAAAGGACAAACGCAAGGATGAGAAAGCGTTATTTGTAGATAGCACAGATACTGGTTCTACCAAAATGCCTATAGAATCCAGAAAGGGGTCTACCTCCGAGATAATAACGGCCTGTGTTGCTGTTTAACTCCTTCGAATCTGACAAGTAGATCTTCTGGGTGGAGGCAAGCCGGCGCTCACATCCATGACCTTCTTTCTCCCACTTGAGACAACAATCTTCTTCCTTTTGGACCGTTGAACTAGCTCAGTGGAAGATTTCCTCTTGTGAGGAGTATCAGGAAGAGGATCTTCAGTATTCTCTCTCTGAATTACTGTAACAACCGGCTCCTCAAGAGTGACTCTCTGCCGTGGTGCTACAGCCGGCTCAGCTAAGGGTGTGGCACCTTCCCTTCTGTGACCCCCCATTGCATGCACTCTTCCTATATTGGCAAGAGTTGGGGCAAGCCTAGTCTCCGATATTAAACTCTGCTCATGGTCATACCGAGGATGAAGGGTATTGAACTGAATATAGAATTGGCAGCAGCAAAGAGCATATGGGTTTCAGGCTTATCTTTTGGCAAGGTAAAAATGGCCTCCGTAAATCCGGCGTTGTAGTAAACCCATACACGTGCCCCATCGATCAGGCTTCCTATCGACTGTAGATGAGAGATGGGGTTGCCCAAAAGAAGCAGGCTGTAGCCGAACTGCCGTGCAAAGCGACTCGGCAGATAAGGTTCTGGGTGTAGAAGCATGGAAAAGAATAAAGAAAGGTCTATGCGGTCAAGAATCTCCATGCAGCTCAGAAAGCCCATACGGCTCAGGGGTCCATGCAGCTCAAACGTCTATACGGCTCGGATAGGCCCAGAGCCACGTGGCCTTCAACAGCTTTTTTCTTTCATCTTTGGCTGCATTTAATGCCCCGACGGCTGACAGCTCTGACATAAAGGCGAAATAATGACTGACATAAAGGCGTGTTCCTAGGAAAGAGGAGGAAATCTTTTCACAGCTGGCAGAATCCACCGAGTCCCGAGGCATGCGGCTGCTGTATTTATGCGGTAGCCTACTTTATGCGGCCGCCCACTTCATGCGGCCACCCATCTTCATGCGACTGCATCCTTTATGCAGCCGTCCATCAGCATGCGGTTGCCCATCTTCATGCGGCTGCATCCTTTATGCGGCCGCCCATCCACATGCGGCTGCCTATCTTCATGCGGCTGTCCATCTTCATGTGGCCGTTCATCCTCATGCGACCCACTCATATGCGGCTCTGCCAAGATGACCCAGTGAAGACACATGGCACTTTTCACGACAATTGAGACACATGGCAGTCTTGTCTTCCTGGAATTATAGGTGCTAACAAATCCTAATAAAATCAGATTTGTTGCAATCACCATAATTGCCCAGATCAAGTCAAATCGAGCAAATTAGACACGTGGCAAGCCATCACAAGTCGCGAATATTCATGGCAATCAACATTTATTGTCCACAAAGATTTGATGTAATCTACATTAGTTACTTAGATTTGATACAATCAGAATGAAGGGCCCAGATTAATTTAACCTTAACCGCCGACTTATTAAGGAGGCAATCATTATAAACCCTAATGATTGTATCCCATTCCTATAAATAGCAAGGTGTCATTCCCTTGCGAAAAGAACTTTTTTCGAAGAGCACCAGAGCACCTGGTGAGACTTGAAGAGAGAGAGAGCAGAGAGACAAAGGCACGCACAGAGAGCATCCTGAGAGCATTTCTTCCCCGGGCCAAGGCTGCATCCGATCGTCCAAGGAGTAAGGCAGAGCTGCCGTCGTTTTCCCGAGCCTCTACCGTAACCCCAAAAATCTAAAATAAACAATTATACTTAGATTGTTGTACCTAGGTTTTCGTCCCTAGGCTTTCTTTGTACAAGCGAGTTTGTATTGTGAAGTAAAAGTCCAGTCCTCCGATAATTGTTCTGTTCTTTTATATTTTATGGCAAACATGATGGCGACTCTGCTGGGGACAAACTTCTCCACGGCTGAGGAGTTGGTGACGCAATCCGATACAGCCAAACTTGGCTCCACACAACAGAAGATGGTCGTCCGCTTCGACCAACAGGCGTTCGAAGAAATGCTCTCCAAAGGAAGCGTCGGCCCGATCCAAAAGCGAACCCGCACAAAAAAGGATCGCAAAGAGTGGAGGCCAAAATCATTTGCTCCTCCACAAGCTCTGGACGAAGCACTCTCTGCTACCCAAGACGGCGAAGGCAACTCTCATGCGGCCCCACTTCAAGCCATAGAAGACTCTGCTGTCCCCAAGTCCGGCAGAGAAAAGCACTACGATGCTGGACTTGCAGGGGCAAAGAGTAATTCTATGCGCTCCAGGAAGAAGCCGAACAAAGGTACTACCCGTAAGACCAAGACTCATGCGGCCAAACTTGCCAGCCGCATGAATAGTCTCCATACGGCCGAAACTGCCAGCCAAATACATAAAACTGATGCGGCCAGGATTTCCAGCCGTATGGAGAAGACCTATGCGGCTGAGACTTCCAGCCGCATAAAGAAAGCCCATGAGGCTACGATTGCTAGCCGCATGAGGACTGTTGATTCCAGCCGCATGCCGCCTGCCCCACGCGGCTCAATCTTCGACCGCCTCTACTATAGTCCTGATCTCTCGTGCTCCCAAGAAGACATGTCTGACTCTCTCTAGCACCACTTAGACTCTTCCTACTATGTGCCCTTACGCACTAAAGTGAAGAAGTCTAGGGCAGCGCGAGCTCGGCAAGCTCAGTCTGCTGTCCCAACCTCTGACCCTCCGAGTGTTCCACATACTATTATGCGGGCCTCTGATGGAAAGTTGTACAGAACCACTCGAGTCCAGCCCCCGGTGACAAACAGACAGGATGGTTCCCAAAAGTCTCCCAAAATCCAGGGAGCAAACATGGTCATTTAAGACCCATCTGACTTGCGTGAGGCTATCCACCACAAACGCAAGGAAAGAGAGGGGGCCTCGGGGTGCAAAGAGTCCTCCCACGGACGTTATTGTACCCAAGTCATCGTCAACTGCTGTTGTAATAACGTGACGGTACGAGAAGATCGACAGTCCGTCTTCCAAAGACTACAACAACCATGTTCAGAAGATGAGGCACTTCCCGTCGTCTCCTGCAACTCTGCCTAGAAAATGCTCGACGATGGGAGAGAAAAGAAGACAAATGTTTTCAGCCCGAAGATTTCAACCACTATGACTAAGAGACTACCGTCTAAGCGGGTGCACACCACCGGAGTTTTCCAAGGTACCCGTTCAAAGACGAAATCGGCTACAGTGGAAGATTCATCGTCCACATCACTGGGGGTTGCTGGAACTGAGGATAGCACTCCTCCGAACCTCCACGACAATTCGATGCTCCAAGAAGACGAGCTGGAAGAAACAACTCTTCCATTAGATGCAGCAAATCCCGACGTCCCCGAGGACGTCCACAATTCCCAAGACGAGGCAAGCTCAGAAGCTGGGGGTATTTTTACTTCTGAGTCCGAACCAGAGGAAGACATTCCCACATACCCCGATGACTTCTCATTACAGGGGTATGATTCGAAATGTACGTCATCTACCGTCCCTTCCACTTCTTCTCATATAAGGATGGTATTCATGACAGACCGCAACCAAGATGGTCCTAGTGATCGCCAACACATCGACACTCTGGAGGACATACTGCACTTTGGTCAAATCGGTGGACAAAATCAAAGCAGCCCTCCCTACTCTGCAAGGATGGACGCCTGGCCAAACAAACTTGGGTCCCGCAGTCAATACAGACTCAAACTCAGCGGCACCAAACCTGGGCAATAATCTTCCTGAAATGTCGGTTCCTACTGCTGCAGACGAGGCCAGGGAGGCAAGAAGAGAAGCCCAGGAGCTCCGGGCCATGTTCCACGCCCGAGAAAACTGCCAAGACCTCAGGATACGACAACCGTATCCCGCTGCGTGGAGAGATGTTCCCTTCCCACCAAAGTATAAACCATTCCACATCAATCCATATGATGGGAAGACCTCCGTAAACCGGTACATCACTTACTTCAAGGTCACTACCGACCATCTACCCCACGACGATGCCATCCTTACACAATTATTCATCGGGGCATTGGAAGGGGTCGCCTTCGACTGGTACCGTAACCTGCCAGACAACTGCATCCACTCCTTCGCCAGCTTCAAACGCACGTTCTTTGAGAGATTCTATGAAGTAGGACAGGACATCACAATATCCACCCTCATGGACATCGTTCAAGGAGAAAAAGAGCTGACAAGGAACTATATTGAGCGGTTTCGCCAAACCGCCATAAAGTTGCCGTCCGGTAATCTGGATTCCTCCTTAATTAAAATTTGCCAAAAGAGACTACTTCCAACAATCTGTCTCTGGATGTGTGAAAGTTAATTTAAGGGTGGAAGACATTTATCATCAGTGCCACTAGCACCGAAGACAGGTTGAAGAAGGCTCGCCAACTGGGATTGCACATCCCGGATGGAGAGGACAAGGGCAGGCGTCCTAATGCCAACAAAAACAATGGGGGTAGCTCCACCAATAATTGGGACAACAAGGACAAGCAGGCTATGGTAGCCGACACAGCCCAGAAACTTGAGTCAAAACCAGCAGACAAACAATGGCCACAAATGACCTACTCCTTCGAAGACGGTCATGTCAAGCCCATCTTGGATATGTTCATACAAGGGGATAGAATTTAGCTCCCTCAACCAAGACGAGAACCTCGGCCGACGGAAATGGAGAGCCCAAAGTACTGCCATTATCACCGCTACGTCCATCATGCTACACATGACTGCTACCAACTGAAGCAATACATCCAACATCTCATCGATTCAAAGGCTCTGGCCATTGACTTCGAGGAGGTAACCGTGGCAGCCAACATGGTATCTGTACAGTTTGGCAGCTTCCCTCCAACAGAGACTCAAGACCGCGTAGTATCCATCCCTCGGGCGACAATAGAGATTGCTAATCTTCCACCTCCTCGAGATCAGGCTACTGGTCTGGTACCTCTCACCACGTCAAGAGGGGAGGTCATGTGGGCCCATCCAGATTTGGTACCAGAAGTAACTAAGTCCGTAGCACTCCCCATTGGCAGGAAGAAGGGTGGAAAGGTCAGATCATGCCGCACAATTTTGGTAGATGTCGAATAAGCCACAGTTGTCGTCACTCGGTCTGGTGCTCAATCCCAACCTACGCCAGATAACTCGGCTGAAGAGCATCAGCCGGCCACTGCTGACACTCCGGGACCTTTCCAACCTCCAACGACCGACAAGCATAGGATGAAGGAGACTCGCTTTGACAAATCCCTCCGAAAAGAAGCACCTCATGGGCTGGAAAGGCCCTACAACTTTGACATCTTTGTGCAATTGGCCAACATAACGGCCAAATTATCATTATACGAGCTCCTGAGACTCTCCAAGAATGTTCGCGCGACTTTGAGCGACGCACTCCAGAACGCCGACGCATATCTAGCTCAGGTCAACCTCACGGGAGAGAGTCCGCCTGCAGATCTCCATGACAGTGCTTACACAGGAGCGATGCCCAATATTGTCTTCACTCCATAGGATATGCTCATCAAAACCAACCTGCACGATCGAACATTATATTACACTGGATACATCGGCGACGTAAAGGTGGATCGGATGCACATTGATTCTAGTTCTTCCATAAGCATCATCCCGAAGGGTCTGTTAGATCATCTCTGCATTCCTATGCATCGCCTGACGCCAACAAGTACCACCATCAGCGGTTTCAATTCGGGCAGGAGCTACCCGATTGGGAAGATTCGCTCGAAATGCCAAATTGGCGATCTTCAGTCAGAAGTAACCTGTTACGTCATAGATGCAGACACTTCCTACAATATCCTCTTGGGGCGCCCTTGGATACACGATTACATGATCGTGCCTTCTACGCTGTACTAGTGCTTCAAGTATGTCGACAAACACGGCTTCGTGAGGACAGAATTTACCGACATCGATCCCTTCAAAGGGGTCGAATCCTACTACTTAGACTCCTGCCTATACGAAAAGTCGAAGAGGTACCTTGGTGAAAGAGATGTACAAGCTCGCAATGAGATGACCACAGGATCAGAAGAACCTCTGACGATCCACCTCCAAGCTCGCAAGCCTGGCAAGTCCGCACCCCTTACGACCGCTCTGCGTAAGGACGCAATCAGCCTCTCGGCACAAGAAAAGCAAATGATAATCCAGCTGCCAAGGTTCGGCCAAGCGCCAAGACCCACAACGGAGCCACTGATAATCAGACTGCCTAGAGTCGGCCCGCAACAAACGGAGAAGCTCAATCCCTCCAACAAACCAATGACGATACGTCTTCCAAAGAAGAATCGTCACCCCGATGCAAAGTCGGGGACATCCAGCGGGCCAACCACTCCCCGTCCAGCGTCAAGTACCAAACTGGCGGTCGCTAGTCTGCCAACAACTCCACGTTCTGCTCCACCAGCAGAACTTGTGATGATCAAGTTGCCCAAGTCATCCTTTCAGTCTTTATTTATACAGGGGTGCCCGAAGAAGAACCAGAACTGGCCAAGTATGTGGTCGCTCACACTGATGATCCATCCGCAGATGATGTAATCCCGCTAGAAAAGATACCTTACTTCATCAATAAAGGGCTATCTTTGAACTACATCGAACTCAACAAGCTTTGTACAATGTATGCTATGGAACACGGTATAGGCACTCACCTACATATACAGGTGACAAATGTTTATACCGTAAATTAGCTCACTTTCGTGGAAGACGCTTACTGTATAATCGAGGGAGGGGACCATCCAATCATCTTCGGTTGGAAGAATAATCCGCAGCCCTTCACCATAGAAGAAGCCGATCTCAAACCGGATGCCGGAAGACTGCCTCTTTATCTATATAGCCCCTAATCCAAATACCTCATGCAAAAACAAGGGTATGATCTGGAGACTACGCCAGGTTTGAACTACGGCACTGGCCGACGATTACCTTTAAAGTTGCCAGTCCCGGCTGGCAAACCACAGGACTACTACAACAAGACCCGATGCGGACTGGGGTATATTACGCCTACAACGACCCCTGAGAGCTCAGATGAGGAATGCGACTGGCAGTCACACTCAACCGGATCACCAACTTCTGATTCGGATATCAGCATCGGGGATATATTCAGGCAGGTCTTGTTTGTCAATATGGCGTTCGCTGATGCTTACGAAGAAGGTGAAGACTTTCCTTTACTCCTAGAATTAGAGCCGTGGGCCCAACAGCTGGATGCGCAATAGGAGAAGCGGTTTGAACAAAGAGAGCCTCCTACTGAAGATGAGGTCATGCAAGTGGACCTAGGCAACGACTCTTCTCCAAAACCAATCTTCGTTAGCAAAAGCCTGACAGACGAAGAGCGAGAATCACTACTAGAACTCGTCAAAGAATATATTAATGTGTTCGCCTGGAACTATGAAGACATGCCAGGGTTAAATCCCGATATTGCTCTTCACAAACTCAACATTCGGCCAGATGCAAAGCCAGTCAAACAACAACAACGACGCTTCCGCCCAGGCATCATGGATGCAATCGAAGCCGAAGTCAACAAACTGATAGCCAGCAGCTTCATTCGTGAGGAGCTACACCCAGACTGGGTCGCCAACATAGTACCGGTCCTCAAGAAGAATGGAAAGATTCAAATCTGCATCGACTTCCGCAATCTGAACGAGGTGTGTCCCAAAGACGAGTTCCTTCTCCCTATCACAGACATCATGATTGACAGCACCTGCGGCTTCGAACGTATATCGTTCATGGATGGCTCTAACGACATAAAAAGGCTGGTAGCTTTTAGGGTGGCCTCGTAAGTCGAAAGCACCTATTCAGTAAGGTCGCTCCAGAACGGGACAGAGTATCTCCAACCTTCCATCCGCAGCTTCCCTCCCGGATATGACCCCATCTTTGATAGCATCAGCTTGGAGAGAGTCTCAGCAGCATAAGGGTGAAGATCGGTCGGGACATCGTTTATTACGGCCCCAGGATGCAGCTCCCTCGTGGAGTAGGACGTAGAGCCCTTGACACACTTGAAAGTGTCCTTCCGGTCACCAGAGTTAAATTGGATCCTGCCAAAAGTGACTCCATGAAGTTCAGGGGTTAGGCCCCATTTTATTTGTCTCCTCACAGCTAGATCAGTAAACACCGATAGTGGGTATTGGCGCTTCATCGATGGTAACCATATCTTTGGTTATTTTACCTGCACCAGAGGGTCTTCTAGACATATTGTCTCTTCATCCTCAAATCCTAGGCTGTCACGAAAAAAGAAGTACGGTCTCTTGAAGCTCCGCGCCCCTCCGAGCGTGAACTTCTCATCGTTTATCATCTGCTTCAAGAACATTTTATCATGTTCAAGCATAGCGATTACCCACACCGAAGGATGTTCATGGCTGATCTTCACCTGGACATTTTTGACCATTGCGGTGACGAGGCTTAAATCCAAAGCATGGCGGGCAGAGCCGAGAGGAATCCCACCAAGATCCGGGACAACCATGTCAACTGCAAAGACAGAAAAAGTCAGACTTAGAATCTACAGAAAAAAGAGCTAAGTGATGGAGAAATTCTATACGCTCTAATGTTATGTGCCCAAAGGCCCTGTGGGCGCATAAGCATCTTCAAATCACATGCTTTGTGTGGGCGAATAACACAACAAAGTGTGTGGGCGCATGCATCTGTTGGTGTATAAGACTGCTCACAAAATAAGTGTGTTTGCTTTGGGCGAATATCGATGGTTATGCGCCTAAGCATAGAAAAGTCCGAGCATCACAAATTAACGCTCGAGACTTTGTTTTTTGAGACATTGCCTCAACTAGGATAGGGTCTTGAACCAGATGAGCCGCTGCCGAAGGAGCAGAACTAGTTGTTGCTGCCTTCTTGCCCTTCGCAGACTTCTTGGGAGTCGAAGCAGCCTTGGGAGACATGATTGTTCGAAAGAGAATAAAAGAAAAAACTCTTTTAAATTTTTGAAGAAAAAAAAAGAGAATGAACTTTCTCTCTCCTCAAGGCCTATTTATAGGCACGAATGGGGAGTTATGCGCCCACATAGCCTATGCATCCACATGATCTATGCGCCCATATGGTCTTTGTGCCTACACAAAGACTCGGTCTTTTGCAGATTATACGCCTGCTATTTGCTAATGTAGACTACGCATAGACATCGCATAAAGAGCGGTCCTTTTCAAATTCCGTTCCGAAATGAGTCTATCGGTTCAGATTTCCAAGAAAGATCTCAATAGTCACATTTTCAACAGCCTGGCACACATCTATGTGCCCAAAGGGGTCATACCCATCATGCGCCCATGAAGCTAGTGAAGACAGTTTTTCCCATGCTTTTTTAAAAGTATTCCGACACTCGTTCGAGTCTCAAAAACTTTGAAGGAGATCTTGTAGATGCATGAAAAATACAAGACTATGTACCCTACATGAAGAAGAATAATACGTACCCACATAACCAAAAGGGGGCTATCCACCCACATAACCAAAGGGAGGCTATGCGCCTACGTAATCAAATAGGGGCTATGCGCCCACATTGTTTTTATGCATATCAAACATGCACCCAAGTGTGGGCGCATAAACTTACTTCCATACTATGCGCCCAAGGCAACAGATTCCTACAACTCAGTCAACATCTACGATCAGTCGTGCACCGAAGCATACGGCCACATCAGTCTCCACGAGCAATCGTGTACCGAAGCAAGCGGCCAAACTCCACGTCAACCCCACGGTCTATCCACGACTATCTAGTATCCATGCGCCTACACCCTATGTGCCCAAAGGGGTGTTATGCGCCCACAGTTAAATCAGTACATTTTCTACCTGTGGGCGCATAATAGTCGTTTCAGTACAAAATAACTATAAATAGAGGGCGTCCTCCTCTAAAAAACACATAGAATGGAGAGCATTTCAAGATCCAAATTGCTGTCCTTCTTGCCAGTGAGCCGAGAGTTAGCAATTTTCTTAGGTTTTCTCCCACTTTTGTAAATCGGAGTGTCAACGGAGTAAAGGAGCAACTGTCGTTCGATCTCCATCGTCCCATTTCCCAGAATTCTTTTTATACTCTGGGATCCTCAGTGTAGGATCTCTCAGACATACTCGAATTGTGGTACCTTGTGCCAATAAGAAAATATAGCATTTCTAATTCTTTTTTGTGTGTGTCCACAGCAACAGTCAGGTAACTTTCCTTATATGGCATTGCCAATTTTTAACAAGATGCTTTTACCCTATATTTTGCAGGACTCTAGTCAATATGTGAAACCCTTGCATAGTTGTGTCAAGTGTGCATATAGTCGAGCCAACGATGTATTAAACAAAGGCGCTACTGGGAGACAACCCAAGGGGAGTTTGTTCTTATTCTTGCATTTTTTGTTTTTGTTTCTTTTTGTCTTTTCTTTGTATTTAGCATTACATTGGAGACAATGTCATATTTAAGTAGGGAAGGATATTTATGTTTTATTTTAATTTTTTTTAAAATGGATGGTTTTTCAAAATAAATAAATATATATAAAAAATTGGTTTTATGGTTTTCAATAAATTTTTTTTGTGTATGTCATGAGGAAGATTTAATTAAGTTTAAAAAATTCTTAACATGATTGAATAAATACTCTTTTCAATATAGAATTAATTAGTATAGTTATTTTCCTTGAGAATGGTTGTGACTAAATTTGGTAGACAAAAGCCGGTGAGATTTTGAGCCTTTAGACTAACACATCAGTCTTACTATTTTCTTTGATGAGAGATATTCTTCCATGGACTTGTTTCTCTAGAACTTGCTTAGAGTCTCTTTAAGGTCACATCAACACATACAAACATGAATATGATTAAGGCCATCTTTATTATATGCTACATAAGCCAAATACTACCCTGAAATTATTTTTGCTTTGGTTGAATCCCTTTGAGCCTTATTGCTTCTATTTTTGTGAACCCATATTACAAGCTTTAACCTGAAAAAATCCTTACCCAGGCCAAAAAACTAGTGGAGCATTACGATATGTATGGGTGTATAAAAATAAGTGTGGGGGTATCTGAATTTCTAGTTTGGCTACATATCTTTATTCTCAAATTCTTGACTTCCATCATGAAAAAAAATGGAAAAAAATGCAAAAAAAAGAAAATAAAAAAAAGAAAATGAAAAAAAGATGATGAGAAAAAGAAAGAAAGAAAGAAGTATTAAAAAAAAGTGATGGAGGAAATTACTTTTGATATTTATTTTCATAATTCTTCCTCTAATTCCAATAAAGGGGTATGTTGAATGCTTTAAGGTCAATTTGAAGAAGCTAAATGGGGTGATTGGTTTTATATATTTGATATATTCGAGCTTGAGGTAAATCATTTTTGCTTCATTAATTTTGATGGGTTTTTTTAGCTATACTCCCAAATATATCCTACCTTGATCCTAAGCTCCATAACAACCCATAAAAGTCCTTATGAATGGTGTTATGCATGTGGTGCAAGTGGTGGAGACTGAGAAGATATGCAAGCTTATGGTAGATCATTTCTTTTGAAATGAATTTGAGCGAAACACATACCTTTCAAATATATGAGAGTTGAGTGTTTGTTCTCGTGGGGGTCTACCAATTTAGTTTACTCTATCTTCAAATAAAATTACTTACTAAGTAATTAGAAGTTATTTAAGAATACATTTTCATGCTATGTTATGAGTTTTGAAGAGCATGGTTATTCTTTATTTATGACATTACAACCTTGATTCTTGTTCTGGAAAAAAAATAATAAATAAGATTTTTGCCCGAAGACGAACAAAAGTTAAGTGTGGAGGTATTTGATGAGAACATAAAAAAGTTATACTTGTATAACTTAATATTCACCATTTATGCTCATTTTATGACTAAAGATACTCATTATATTTCTATTTTGATTTAGGTTGCAGTTGGAGACACTATGTGCAAAATGGAGCTAAATTGCAATTCTGGACAGTTTTGACACATTTTACCAAAATGAGCATAACCTTCTCATCCGAAAAGCAATGGAGGTAATACAAAATGATTTGGAAAGCTAAGACACAGGACTACAACTGTTATATTTTGTGTTTTTTTTGCAAGTCAAGCTGCATCATGGACAAAATCAGACTTGAAGTTGGGTCAAAGATGTTGTGAACAAAAATAGGAACCAAAATAACCATTTTCCTACTTGTTCTATGACTTAGTCTATTTGGTTTGAGAAGCTGTAACTTTTAGTTGATATGTGGAGAGATATTGTGGCCTTGAAACAACTAATTTAAGGTATATAAAAGGGGGTAGAAATCATGAGAAGACAAAAACACACAATACGACTCTTCTTTTTCTTCTCCAACTTTTCTTTTGAAGTTTTGATGAATATGTGCGACTAAAAGTCTTGTTGGTCGAAGTGTATGGAAGCCTTGGAATCAATAAACTTGTGAGATCTAAATTATTTTTATATGTTTGATTTATACTTTGAATATTGAATGTTTTTTAATGCCAACTTTCATGATTGTTTTGCTTAATTACTAGGAGGCCTACTAGATTATTATTCATTTCGATCTGCTGCTAAATTAGATATCAAATCTATATGATGTTTCTAATTTGTGAAGCAACCAAGATTTAATGAACTACTTGTTTTATTAGATCTTAGAGATAAAGCTTTTGACAAAATTAAATACAACCGATTGTGCTTGTATTGTTTTGCTTTATCGATCTCTTTGTTCTTCAGAAAATTGCTTGATTAAATCTTTAGCGCTTGTCTAAGATTATTTACTAATTAAAGTTAATTAGGTCGCTTGTATCTTATTAACTAAGCCTAAGAGAGATAGGAAGATACTTCCAATGGTAAATATTCAAAGTATGATTTAATTTATGCTTGTATCGATGATCAATTTTATGATTTCTAATGGTGAATGTTCACTAAAACCAATATTCCTCCCTTTGATTCATTTTAATACTTTAATTTTTCTTTTAGCTCTTCTTAAATTTTCTCTTATCATATTCAAGACCTCCCCCATCCTTATTCACATAGCATAAAATTTATACTAATTACTCTATGTGGGATCGATCTTTACTCTCACTTCTACAAATCATTCTAAGAGTAAAGGTTTTATTTTTGGGTGTCTGCGACAGCATACCAGTTACCCGCAAAAAATTACAATCTGGCTAGGATAAATGTCCATCTTCAAGTCTGATCGGACAACAGACTTCCTCAAATCAGGCCCTAGGAAATCTTTGCAACGTGCTACTCGTACTCTAGTGTCCTTGACATGCTAGTGGTCCCGAACCACTATCATGATCCTCTGACCCTATGCTAACAATATGTTCACCATCGAGACCTTCATCATAGCTAGGCTCTTCCTAGGTGAATAGCTCCTTCAAGAGCACGTATGGCCAGATGCACCAGTGTCCATCCACTAGTCAGCTTCCACATTATATGACTCAACCTATACATAGATAGCAAACAAGTTAAGTAGTCAAAACAACCAAGTTAAGTAATCAAAACAACCAAGTTTAGCTTTACCTTGTAATTTTGGTTTTGGATTAGATATGTAATTCTTCTTCAAATGACCCTCAAAGCCATAGCTATAACTTGTCCCACCAAGAGAAAACCGTCTTCATGTAGGGTTATTAAACTCTTGGAGAATCTTCATACCTATAGAGTCGAAAACATGCATTTTGGAGCAAAATATGTGCACCAACCCATGTGCATCATTCGGGTATATCCATGCGCCGCATCCGAGCAGACCCATGTGCTAAGATATGTAGCACCCTACATACATATACAGATGGCAGATATGACATCATATGCAGCCTCAACCATACGCATATGTAGTCATGCACCAAGATTGCCATGTACTGACATGCTCATAATTGGAGCAAACCTTGTAGGACCGTTGAGCACCTCTAGAGGTGGTGAATAGAGTGTGTGTGTGTGTACAGCAAAATAAATCTCATAATTAAAAATTATAAACTATGGCAAGTAAGAGCAGATGAAATAACAGTAAAAAACTTACATTAGAAGTCAGAGTTAAGATGATCAAACTGTTAAGATGATCAAACTCTGTGACACAATGATATATACTGATTTTCCTCGGAGAGGACTAATCTAGTCTCAAGTACGCCTATTCGATGTTAATCCACTATGTCACAAGCTTTAACTGAGTGCTTGCAACTCTTACAACACCGTGCTTGGGGATAAGTGCACAACCGACTTCACAATACTGTGCTTGGCGACAAGTGCACGATCGACTCTAGAAGGCCATTTGAAAACTGGAACATTTCTAAAATTAGCCTCATATACAACTCTTCACAACCAAACTCTAGATTAAACATAAACTGTACTAGCTTGGCTAAAATAGGTATATGCTTGATTTGAAAGTGTAGCTCATCGAAAAGACTTAGAAATAAATAGAGAAGAGAAGGAAAGGATGATTTAAAAATGTGAAAGTTCTTATCTATTTGTTGTATTTTTGTAGACCGAATTCGGGCGGCGTTTGGGCTGAGTTCGGATGCAGAAATCTCGCATTCGTACGTTAGATGCAAATATGGATGGAATTTAAAAATTTGTTGAAACAACCCTGACTGTACTCGGGCCGAGTTCTGGTCGAGATCTATCTGAGTTCTTTCAGACCTTATTTAAGCCAAATGGTTGGGTTTGAGTCTAATTTAGAATGTGGACTTTGGATATGTATTTTTGGATAGGTCGGCTATAATTTTTGTGGTCTATGATTAGCTAATCTAGTACCGATCCTGATCAATCTTATATATTTTTCCTAAACTTAATAAAAGTATAATACAGAAGAAATATGTAAAAATCTTGATCCTGCTTCCATTGCATTTTGTTTCTTGATGACGACAAAAATTTTGTAGCTTATAGAAGTAGTAGGTGTAGACTTGAAACGTGTAGCAATATGTATATTTTGCGTATCGACATATTGATTATCAAAATCTTGTATAATCATGACCAATGAGCCAACAATCTCCCCCATTTTGATAATTGACAAACTTTGAGTCTAGAATAAATTATAACAAATATAATATTGAGTTTTGAAATTATACCTGACTTGTTTGAAGAAACCTTAAAAATTTTATTTTGGTATGCACGTTCTCCCCCTTTGTCAAGTACTAAAAAAATACGGCTGTCCCACAATTTATGAATCCAACAACAATAAAAAAATAGAGTGATACCAAATATTACAAGTCAATAGCTAAAGTAGTAGCAATAGCAGTAACAAATGAAAATAAATAACTCATATAAAAAGATGAAAGTGTTAGTACAACTGAGAAGTCCAAAGTGCATAATATAAAAATGTCACTACAGATAAAGAAGTCCAAAATGCATAATAAGTAAACAGTGAAACTACATCTCAGATTATCATCAACCAGACAAATTCACAAAAAATACTAGTCCAAAACATCAACCAAAATCGACTATCAGCACCAGCAGTAGCATCAGTAGGAGGAAGAGCAGCATGTGGCTCAGTCGGATCAAAATAAGGGATCATCGGGTCGAAGTAAGCAGACGACGGAGCATCACCAAGTCTTGTTCCGTCAAAATCAGGGTGAGAGATGATGGTCATCGGAGCAGTAGGATGGTGAACCATCGTTCACAAGATGTCTGCCATAACATTTCTCAAGATCTGGGCCTGAGCAATATGGTGGTGTTAACCCCCAAAAATTTCACAATTGTTTTTTTTTATAATTAATATATTTTTGGTATTTTTTTAATTTAGTATTTCTATGTCGAGTGCGAATACGTAAATACAAAATACTTTTTATTTCTTATACAAAAAAAGCATTAGTATAAATATAGAAAAAAGATTTTTATTTCCAAATAGTATAAGTAAATATTTTTAATTTTCTTAAGATATATAAATTTTGTCGCACTAGATTGCCCAATTTTTTTATTATTATATAAAAGCTGTTTTATTTGTTATAAAAATATAAGTACCAATTTTGAAAATAATATTTATGTATATATTTTGTACCAGTTGCTTGCGAGGTGCATGAAAATATAATCATGTACTTTTTAAAAAAATTATGATTTTTGTAAAAGTTATTTGAATTTATTTATTTATTCTTTTTATTATTTATGGAAAAGTATTTAAATTATTTAAAATTGTATTAATTATAAAAAGATATTTTTATGTTTAAATATTTATGGCGATTTTAATTGTGATCGTGTATTGTTGACCTAGTTTTAAATTAATTTAAATAAAATGTGTGAATTACTTAAAGGGGTTTGAATCTATCATAGTCCTTATCTAACTAAAAGCCTGTCTCCTATATAAGGAGATGCTCTCTTGCACTTTTTTCAGAAATTCCACATCCTAAAATTCCTCCATCCAAAAGTGTCGTGCATCGTGTCCGTGTCCACCACTTTTCCCGTGTCAACCGTGACGTCATAGGGTCCGACCTCGGGTGTCTTTTCAGTATTCTTTGAGTCCACAAACAAATACAATTATTTTTTCGTATCCGACAACTCCGGACACGCTCCCTCCATTCCACTTGTTTCACGTAGGACACATCACCCGACCCCTCCTCTGTCGTGTCGGACACTCCTTGACACGAAGACACCTCTCAACTCTAACCTAACCTTGGTCGAATGTGGATGCCCCTTGCCGAGCATCCACAGCCACCCATATAGCTGCGCCTCCTCGAATCAGCCACCGGGGGTCGACAACCTTGAGCATCATACTCCTCCAACCATCCCACGTCGACACCCAGTCCTGTCCCGATACTTCCGCCGCGACCACTAATACTAGGCCGACTGTAACTACCACCTTTACCCCTATCTCCGACCTGCCTTCCGGCTAAAACCTCCAGCACAACCGTCCACCAAAACCACCCTGCCACCACCGCCACCTGCGCTCATACTTTAGGCCAAGCAGCTAGGCGACAACCATTACCACCACCCTCACCAACATCATCATCCCAAAAATACACACATAAACACCGCCACCGAGAGCGGACGCTCCACCTCTGATAACCCACCAAAGCCAACTAAATCCACAACTTACCTCTGACTCTTCCGCCACACCTGGCCCGTCCCCGCACAGCCGACGTCGATGTCGGATCTCTTCTCCCAGCCACCTCCTCATCTCCGTGCCTATGCCCAGAGCAGCGCACGTCGCCACCGCAGATGCGACCCAAACCTGTGGACCACCTCTTTCCCACTGCCATATCGACCACCGTCGCCTACATTGTGGAGGTTCGCCTTGCACTCTCCACCAGAGCTCATTCCAGTCATCGAGCGGTGCCCTCCACCGAGCGGCATCGGTAATTGGCCAGCGGCTTCCTCCCTTAGAACGGCGCACTACCCCCGTCGAGATTCTATGGTGAGTCCCTCTCCGGCTCCTTCTCCCTCTTCTTTCCCATGCCACCTCTCTCTTACTAAACTCTTAATTTTCTCACTGTACTTCTGCACATCTTTTCTTCTTTTGATTTTTGTTGTTAGTTTTTTTTGTTGTTCTTCTTCCGAAAATAAGAAGAAGAAGACAGTATTACCTGCTGCAATCCAAGGTAATGGGAAACCTTCTGAAACATTCCTTCCCAAATGTGGCATTCGTCAAGGTTGTCCTTTATCACCTTATTTGTTTATAATGTCCATGGAAATCTTTTCTGTTTTCATCTCAATTATGGATGGAAATCGACTCTATGATAGTCTAACCATTCCATATTTCCCATCTACATTTTCTCATTTGGCTTTTGCGGATGATCTCATCATATTTGGGAAGTGTTCACTATATAATATCAATAAGTGAAGCAGATCATCAAAACATTTAAAAATTAGTTCGGTCAACAAGTTAATTTTGAGAAATCTTCAATATTCTTCTCAAGGAATTTGGATCCTATCATGAAACAGTTGTATCTTAGTCTACTGGAGGTAAAAATCATGGGAAATTTTGATAAATACCTGGGCCATTACCTACTGCAATCCAAAAATAGAGCATCCACATTCACCAGCCTCATCAATTCCAGTAATGCTCGTCTTCAAGGTTGGAAACAGAGATGTTTATCTCATGCTGGAAGAAAAGTGCTCATAAAATCAACACTATCATCCATTCCTTTTTATTATCTATCCTCATACCATGTTCCGAAGAAGTTGACTGATATTCTGACTAAATTCCAAAGAAATTTTTGGTGGAACTCGATTGACAAAAGGAAAATACATTTTACAGCATGGTCCAACATAACCAAACCCAAGTTTCAGGAAGGCTTGGGTATCAGAGATCCTTACATTACAAACCAATCATTGCTTCTGAAGCTAACATGGCGGTTTCTTACTGACAGCAATGCAATATGGTCTTCCCTTCTCAAGCATAAATATCTTCATTCATCTATTTTTTGGACTGCTTCCCATTCTTCAAGATCTTCCTGCATTTGGTCTAGTATTCTACGTAGTAGGGAACTCCTCATGGACAATATTATATGGTCAGTGGGTGAGGGTACAAACATTAACATCTGGTTGGACCCTTGGGTACCATCACTACCTGGGTTTAAAGTTTATGGACATAACTTTGCTGAAAGATGGGTTTCGAAAGTCAGTGAGCTTATCAATAAAGATATTAATCAGTGGAAGGTAAATCTTATTCATATCTTATTCCCTCAAACAGAAGCTGCAGCAATTTTAAGAATTTCTCTGTCTGCTAATTTCTCTCAAGACAAACTCAACTGGATACATGCGAGTGATGGTGAATTGACTACCAAATATGCTTATCGAGTGCGACATAAAAAATCTCATCTGAATCAACATACTTTGAGAGAGATGATGAGTTCAAAGACTGGAGAAAATTATGGTCTTTAAATCATATTTGCCGAAGAGTTCTCTTATTTATCTGGCGAGCTCTTACAAATTCACTACCTACTCTTCACAACATCCACTACCGTATCAGACATATTAATCTGATATGTCCTCTCTGTAAGGTACATTCTAAAACTATTAATCGCCTTCTTCTTCATTGTGCAGTAACAGGAACAACATGGTTACAAAATTCGAACTATGCAAATCTTATCAATGAAGGAATTACTGTCTCTATGTTCATAACCAAGCTTTTAAAGGACGAAGATCAAGAGAAGATCACTCATAGCCTATATCAACTCTGGATTATTTGGAAGGCAAAAAACAAATTCATATTTGAAGACAAGCCAATCATTGGAAGCAACATAATTGAGGAAACGGTTCGGCTGAAGAACAAGTTTGAAGACTACAACAAAGAATCTTCCGACATCTCTAGCACTGTTTTGAATCATCAAGAAATTGCATATTGGATTCCTCCTATATTAGGTTCCTGGAAAGTAAACTTTGATGGTGCATTCCTTGATAATTCCATGGCGGGAGTGGCTGTTATAATTTGAGAGATTCAACTGGTCTCTTCATCTTTGCTCTTACAAATTATGATCAAGGGGGCTCCCTAATTGAAGCTGAGTCTATGGGTCTTCTTTTGGCATTGAATATCTGTAGTAGATTCAATCTTTTCAGCGCAATCATAGAAGGAGACTGCAAGCTATTAATTGATTCCATCAACAACAACACTACCATTCCTCCATGGAGAGCCAGACATGCTGTTGAAGACACTAGACAGTATAAGGAGTCTACTGCTGCTATATATTTTTTCTATGCTCATAGAAGTTCAAATCAGGTCGCCCATAACTTAGCTTCTACTTGTTGTACAATCAATCAACTGGAATATCTATTTACAATGAAATTCCTTCATGTATATCTTCTCATGTCATGTTTGATATGAATCACATTTCTTCTTAATGCTAATGAAGTTTTTATCTCCAAAAAGAAGAAGAAGAAGACAGCTGTACGTTAAGATATTTTGTTTTATTTTTTATTTTTATGGGAGTTTCCAAATTTGAAGAAAATGGCAGTAAAAACTAATTTATTATTGCTATTACTATTTTTGCTACTACTACTACTACTACTACTACTACTACTACTAATACTACTACTACTACTACTACTAGTATTATTATTATTATTATTATTATTATTATTATTATTATTATTATTATTATTATTATTATTATTATTTTGGTTATTTTTTGTTATTATTTGTTTTTGTTTTCCTTGTCTATCTTTAAAAAAAGTTAGTACTAATATTAGTATTATTATTCTTATTATTCTTATTATTATTCTTAGTAAGATATTTGCTATTTTTATATTTTCTTTATTTTCATAATTACATAAAAAATTATTTTTATTCTTTATTAATAATTTTTGTATCACTAGCAAATACAAATATTATATTGGGCTTGACCCTACACTTCTTTTCAAGATAGGATCATAAAACCCCTGGAGATATTATAATATTATTTAATTGTATTATTTTAGATATTTAAATAATTACCTGACAAATTTGATCCATAAAAATGTATTTTTACAAATTGTAAAATAATTTTGGTGGTATTTTTCAAATACTATCTAAAATATTTTACTAAAGAAATATAGTTTCTCTATCTCAATTAATATTTTTACAAACTTAGAGTTTAGCCCAAAACGATTTTGATTTTCATAGTATTTTTCTAAAAATAGTAAGAGTGTATACTTTTCGCAAATTTCCTCTTTGTTATTACTAATCATAACTGACCATGCACTCCCATTTTTTCGTGAATTCGAACCCTTTCGCATCGACCATGACTGCTGGATAAATCAATACATGTCAGATCATCGCACCACATCAGGCGATACACCAGGCAAGATACCTTATCATTTACTGTCTATTTACTTTGCTTACATATTATTTTTATTTAATATTATTTCTTTTTATGCAAAATAAATTATGCTACATAGTCATATTGATGCAAATTTTACTTTCTATTTCTACCTCCTACTATTTAGTTATTTTATGCATATTAAACCTAGATTTAAGAGACCACCCTTGGTTGTGTTTTATTCATAGGCCCTGACACATTTGTGCCATGAAGTCACGAGTCACAACTAGAAATCGGACATGCATAGCTGGCTGGCTACCGGTACTTATAAGTTGTATGATAGGATTAACCGCTAATTGTAATTTTGCATAATTAGTTTGAATTAGCAGTTAATAGAGGTTATACGTGTTGTGGATACAACATAGTAGGCAAGGGATAGGAAAGACATTTCCTTAGCGTTTGGGCTACCATGCACATTAACTTTGTGAACGTACACTCCGTCGGAGAATGTTATGCTCTTATACCGATCCCATTGTTAGCCAGAGAGCCCATGCATTGGAGGTTTGTTCTTAAACTGCATTCATATAGAATGGTTAGACTACCCTATCTATTTAGGTATAGGTACTTTTGGTTTACGTATTTATACTTGATAACGGCTTGGAATAGTATTTTGTTGTGGACTAGTTTGCCACACCTTGTCTTTTTTTTGGTTGTAAGTATGGTTCACTGCTTCGTTGAGAAAATATTGAACCTTTGTAGAAGCATGAAAATTTTCAGCAAACATAGCTCCATGCACCCAAGTCAAAGCAGCTCCATGCACCCAGTCAGTACGACTCCATGCGCCGACTAAATGAAGCTCCATGCACCCAGTCCAAGTATAACTCCATGCGCCCAAGACGAGCTCCCCCGAGAGGAGGGCGCATAGCCTGAGACATGGCTATGCGCCCAAGCCTGACTCAGGCAAAGCCACGATCAAAACGTGCATCGAAGCGCATGGCCACGTCAGTCTCCACGAACAGTCGTGCACCGAAGCATGCGGCCACGACCAACCCACGATCTTACAGCCTGTATGCGCCTACACCTATGTGCCCAAAGCAGGACCATGCGCCCACGTAAGAACCAGCGTGTCTCTTCATGTGGGCGCATAACATCATTCCAGCCCAAGAATGACTATAAAAGGGGGGCTTCTTCCCTCTTCAACAAACGGAACGGAGAGTATTTTCAAGACCAAATTGCTGCACTTCTTGCCAATAAGCCGAGAGTTAGCAATTTTCTTAGATTTTCTCCCACTTTTGTAACTGGAGTGTCAACGGAGTAAAGGAGCAACTGCCGCTCGATCTCCATCGTCCCATTCCCCAGAATTTTTCTTTTGGTACTCGAGGATCCTCAGCGTAGGTTCTCTCAGGCGTACTCGATTTGTGGTGCCTTGTGCCAATAAAAAGAAAAGACAACATTTTCTTCTTCTTCTTTTTGTGTGTGTCCACAAAAATGGTGACTCTGCTGGGGAATACCTTTTCCTCTGACGAGAAGGTGGTGACGCAATCCGATACCGACAAAGTGGAAAGTACTCAGAAGATACTGATCGTAGAATTTGATCAGCAGGCGTTCGAAGAGATGCTCTCGAGGGACGGCTCTACTCCCTCAAAATTAGCGAAGCCAAAAAAGTCTTGCAAGACTTGGCTTCCGAAGGCTCGCTGCGAATATCCTGCTAGTTTCATAGCAGATATGCAACTGGAGGACTCTGTCAACTAGGCGCAGGACTATGCCACAGAAGTCCCCCAAATGGAGAAGGCTCACACCGTTCCGGGCTCTACTAGCCAAGTGACTTCTTTTCTCTACAACCAACAACAGATGTTTAACCTCGAGACTTGGCATAGAAAAACACTACCATGCAAGGATCAGGGTGTGCGGCACTCTGGCCAGACCCGGCAAGACTCACGAACGAAGGAGGCAAAACTGGGAGAAAACAGTGCTGCTCCACCAAGCATGCGCCCAAAGCCATGCGCCCAAGGGAGTGTTTGGGCGCAAAGCCCCAACCAGAACACTTCTGTCTTCAACAGATTGGGAACTCAGAGTCATGCGCCCAAGGAAATGCGCCCGGGCTCTCTGGATCCATACTATGCGCCCACATCAAGGCGACTTAAACATGTTGTCAAGAAGCATGCGTCCAAGACTAGTATCCAATGCCTATGCACCCACAACAAAAAGACAGGTCCCAACGCGTATAGCACGGGGCTGTCTTCAAGGACATAACAGAACTTAGGTGTGGAGGTTGCCCCTGTACATGAAGTAAGTCTGGATGCGCCTACTCTCCTTACGAACCCGCATGTAAAGCTTAGCGATGCATGCAACATGGGTTGTAAGACAAAACTCTCTTCCGCTGACTTGCACGACATGATAAATCATAAGCGTAAAGCGAGGGAGAACATAACAATTCATAGTGCACTTCCGTATGCTAATATTGTTTTCAACTGTTGTTGCTCCAAAGTAACAAGAGTGCCTGAGAGAAAGTCTGTGTTTCGACGGCTGCACTTCTCTGACGACGAGAAGCCACTATGTGTCTCATCTAACATGACTTCATGAGGTCCCCCTTATGGAAGCCCCAATCAAAGACGGTGGACTACCAACCCAACCTTCTCTCTTAGTTCAACGAGAAGGAGAAGACGAAGTCTACCAACAGATGGCCAACAGGCTGTCACATCTGAAGGAGCCTATCTGGGCACTCGATCAAAGGCAAAATTCGGTATAGACGACGAAGATTCCCAAGCCGGGGGTAGCATTCCCTCAGAATCTGAAACAGATGACCCCTACACTGGGGGTAGACTTCCAGAGGACGATGATCCCTCCGAATTCGATGGCGACTATCTACCTCCTCTACCTGAAGATGAAGGACTTATCCACTCGGAGACAGACAGTATCAGCACCAGTTGCACTGCTTCCTCTGTTCATCCTCGCATGCTATCTACGTACATGACGGACAGAGAAAGACCTGAAGAAGCCATTAATCAGACTAGTAAACGGCTAGAGGGCCTCAAAACAGCATTCGCCAAGATCACTGATATGCTTACCAGTATCATGGCAGTCAAAGCTGCTGGAGCTGTTCCTCTACTTCAGCAAAACGCCTCAGCCCACGCTAGTACGGCTCATAGAAACAACCCTCCTGTCCTACAAAAGGAGTATCATTCTGTTGCGTCTCCTCCAAATCTTACAAATACTGGGGGTGGTCCTTCGCCGACAACACCTGACAACTGCTCAGCGGCTGTTTCCCAACACTTGCTCAATCAACAGCATATAATTGATTCCCTGGTTGCTCGCCTCGACTCCATCTCACACAAAGACGAGCTGCAGAAGATGGGGATATCTCAACCGTATCCTACTTAGTGGAAGAACGCTACCTGCCTTCCTAACTACAAGCCGCTGATGATGAACTCATTCGACGGCTTGACTTCTCCTTGACAGCACATGACGTACTTCAACACGCAAACTCTGCACTTGCCCTGAGATGATCCATTCCTGTCAAAGCTGTTTATTAGCACCTTGCAAGGGGGTAGCCTTCGAATGGTTCTGCAGTCTCCCTGACGAGTGTATCAATTCATTCAAAGACTTGGAGAGGTTGTTCCTCAACAGGTTTTACGAGAGTGGCATGCATGTTAGTATGTCCACACTCATAGAAACCAAGTAAAGGAAGAATGAATCTGTCATTGCCTTCATTGAATGCTTCAGACGACTAGCACTGATGATGCCCTTCGGCATACCAGACTCAGAACTTGTGGTTACTTATCGACATAACTTCCTTCCTACAGTGAAGTTTTGTCTAGGTATACATAAGTATAATACATGGTCCGCTTTCATTGGGGCCGCTGATGCTGCTGAAAATGATGTTCCTAACTTGGAACTACTAGGGCTGAAGAGACCCAAATCTAAGGACAAAGGCAAGCATCCTCAGACTATCCCTATTCGCGGGGGTAAAGGGAAAGAAGTCCTGAAGGTCGACACATCCAAAGGAGCTTCCAATTCTCAAGGCACCTCCAACAAGTCTAAGGAGACCATCTCCTTTGATGAAGACGATGTCATCACCATCTTCCACACATTGATGAAGGGTAATAAGCTGACATTGCCCCCACCACGACGTTCTGCAGAGGCAAGCCAACTCAATGATCCCAAGTATTGTCTTTACCATCAGTACGTGCATCACTCCACCAAGGACTACATCGTCCTGAAGAAGAAGATACAACAGCTTATCGACAGCCAAGTGATCAATCTCGAAGCTGAAGACAAGGTCGTATCTGCTAACATGATCTCTCTTCAGTTTGGCGACTTTCCTCCTACAGAAGTCCCAAACGGCGTAGTCCCGATCCCTAAGGCAATGATGGAAGTCGTTAACCTGCCACCAGTTCACAACTCAACCTTGGTCCCACTCACAAATGGACGCGATGAGATCATGTGGGTCCATCCGGACCTTGTCCAAGAAGTGACGCAGGGGGTAGAACTTCCCAAAGCAAGAAGGGGCAAGAAGTTCAAGCCATGCCACATGGTATCCTCCCCCATCTACGAGGTTCTATCTGGCGAGATGCGATCGAGAAAGACTTATCTTCGGACGTACGATCCCGCACAAGAAGAAGCACTGCCTTCTCAAGCTCCTGTTGCCCCTACAAGCTCAAAAGTCGGCCCGTCCAAGCCTTATACCACATCCAAGCAGAAGGAGACGCGGTTTGACAAGTCTCTAAAGGTGCCAGCTATAGAAAGCATAGATCGACCCTACAACTTTGACATACTGGCTCAGCTAGCCAATACACTCGCCAGGTTGTCTCTGTTCGATCTATTCCGACTCTCCAAAGAAACGCGGAAGGCCTTAAGTGAGGCATTGCTACATGACGACTCTTACCTCGCTAAGGTCAAAGCTCCCGCTGAAGATCATGTCTCCTGCCTCCACTGTCACAGTACTATGGAAGTGGTGCCCAATATCACCTTCTGATAGGAGGACATGCTACTTAAAAATAATTGTCATGATAGACCCATGTACGATACAGGGTATATCGGGGCGATCAAGGTGGACCGCATGCACATCGATCTAGGATCCTCCCTCAGCATCATTCCTACAAGCTTGCTTCAAATCTTGAGAATTCCTCTGCACAAGCTATCCGCAACCAAGACAACTATCATGGCTTTCAATGCTGGTCGAAGCCATCCACTGGGCAAGATCCGTCTCAAATGCCAGATCGGTGATCTCCGAACGGAGGTCTCCTGCTATGTGATCGATGCCAATGTATCTTACAACGTCTTTCTAGGACGTCCATGGATACAAGAGAACATGATCGTCCCTTCTACACTGCACCAGTGCTTCAAGTACGTCAACAACGATGGTGTTGTGAAGACAGAGTTTGCTGACGTCGATCCTTTCAAGGACATCGAAGCTTACTATGGAGATTTGGTGCTTTACCAATCTCAACCCCCCCAAGGATGATGGCAATAAAGCTGAAGCACCTCTATCCCCCAATGGGGGTCCCCTGATTGTCCGAGTCAAAGGACGTACTACTCCAAAACGTACTCCGAAGCCTCTCACAATCTGGATGAAGAAGAAGAAACCCAACAAAGTCAAACCATTGACCATCACTCTCAACAAAATACCTAAGGGAGAACTTAATGATGTCCATTCTTCCAATCCTGAAGAATTACCCTATGTGGTAAACTCGGCCAAGACTGTGGCTCCTCTTCCTGATGATTATATCGATACTCAAAATATTGTACCTTCAGCGGATGATGTTATTCCTGAAGAAGAACTTGCGTATTTTCTTAGTAAAGGTTTATCTTTGAATTACTCCGATGTATCTCAATCTGTAAACTATTACATAGATACGATATACGCCCTATAGAACGGCATAGGACCACACCTCTGCATGACGGTCACGACGCCTCACCTACGAAAAAAGTCTACCCAAAAGATATCCACTACTTCATCATTCCAGCCAGAAAGAAAGATAAAGAGCTAATCATCTTCGGTCGTATAATTGACGAGAGAAAGTTCATTCCAGACTCTACTCCTCCCAAGTACAACATAGAAGCTAAATATGACTCTGGAAAAATAAAAGTTTTTTGGTATAGTTGGCAGGCCAAGAATATCATCCAAAATATGGGATATGACATCAAAAGCGACGAAGGACTAAATTACGGCTGAGGACGACGGTTGCCAATTCGACACTTTGCGTCTCCCGACAAACCCGAGAACTACTACCAACGAAACGATATTGGTTTGGGCTATGTCTTTCCTCCAACAACTCCCGAAAGATCAGATGATGAAGCAGATCTTTGTTCTCATTCTTCTGATTCCTACCTCTTGGACTCAGACTCTAGCATCGGCGATATGTTCAAAGCAACTCTGTCCATCAACATGGTTTTTGCCGACCAAATTATAAACGATGTCCAATCAATCAAACTCGAACAATAGGCTCAAAAGATGGACACCATATGGGAGTTGCGCTTTGAACAACGTAAACCACCTACCGAAGACGAAGTCATTCAAGTCAATCTAGGAGATGAAGCATCCTTCAAACCAATCTTCATCAGCAGAAGCCTATCTGACGATGAACGCCAGTCTCTTATACAGCTTATAAGAGAATACATCGACATCTATGCATGGAGCTATAAGGACATGCCAGGCTTGGACCTTAAAGCCGTCGTGTACCGCCTAAACATTTCGTCTAAAGCTAAGCCAGTAAAGCAGCAACAACGATGATTTCGACCAGACGTCATGGAAGCTGTCGAGAATGAAGTCAAAAAGCTCATTGCCAGTGGATTCATTCACAAGGAACAACATCCCTACTGGGTTGCCAATATCGTTCCAGTCATAAAAAAGAACGATAAAGTTTGAGTCTGTATCGACTACCGTGATTTGAACTCTGCATGTCCGAAAGACAAATTCCCTCAACCGATCACCGACGCAATGATCGACAACACTTGCGACTTCGAATGGATGTCCTTTATGGATGGGTTCTCAGGCTACAACCAGATCAAGATCTCCCCGACGACGAAAAGTACACATCTTTTCGAACACCGTTGGGGGTACTGGTATACGGTGATGCCCTTCGGATTCAAGAATGCAGGGGCAACATACCAGCGAGCCATGAACATAATTTTTTGCGATTATTTGCGTAAAACTGTTGGGTGCTACGTAGACGATATTCGAGTCAAAAGTTGTCTCAAGGGCAACCACCTACAAGACTTGAGAACGGTGTTCGAACTAATGCGTGCACACCAACTCAAGATGAATCTAACCAAGTCTTTTCTGGGAGTCTCCAGCGGCAAGTTCCTTGGTTTCGTCATTACTTCAAAGGGAATACATCTGGACCCGGAGAAAGTGAAGGCTATTCTCGATATACATCCTCTAAGAAACCTCAAAGAGCTACGCAGACTACAAGAAAGGCTAGCTTACATCAGACGATTCATTTTGAACCTCTCTGGAAGGTGTCAACAATTCACTCAGCTCATGAAGAAAGGCGTATCTTTCGTCTAGACTGAACAATGTCAACGGGCATTCGACGACATCAAAGCATATCTTACAAGCCCTCCAGTACTGGTAGCCCTAATAATAGGGAAGCCCTTCTTACTATACGTCTGTGCCATGGATCATTCCCTTGGCACCCTCTTAACTCAGAAGAACGAAGGTGGACACGAACAGGCAATTTACTACCTCAGCCGCACAATGGTAGGTGTCGAGCACAGATACACACCGGTGGAGAAGGAATGCCTCACACTAGTATTTGCCATCCAAAAGATACGCCACTATGTGTCTAGGCAGACCATCCACATCATATCCAAAGTCAACCCTCTCAGAATACTCATGACTAAGCCGGGTTCTCTCAATTTCCGTTTAGCTACATGGGCAATGCTGTTGACCCCATATTATATGATCTTTGTCCCTCAGAAGGCAGTAAAAGGTCAAGCATTAGCTTATTTTCTAGGAGCTCATCCGATGCCGGAGTCGTCCAAACACTACGATGAAATCCCAGACGAAGTGGTGGAGTTAACACTGCAACTGAAGAGATCCCTATTTTGCGAATGTTCTTTGATGGTGCATCAAGAACAGGGCCCAAAAGGAACATCATGGCTGGAGTAGGCGTTGTGCTTGTGTCACCTGATCATATGGTCATACACCGTGCATACTCTCTCATGGAACCATGCACCAATAATGTAGCCGAATATAATACCCTAATAATTGGCCTACAACTGGCAAAGCAATTGGGAGTTGATTATCTAGAGACTTACGGCGATTCCAAGCTAATAGTTAGTTAGGTCCGAGGGGATTACGAAGTTTGCCACGAAGATCTCATCCCCTACCACCGAGCAACAATCGATCTGGCATCTACTTTCCCTAGATTCTTCATCGAGCACGTGCCTCGACTACAGAATATAGAAGCAGATGCTCTAGCCAGTCTTGCTGCTTCCTTGACCGTTTCTACCAATACTCAGCAGTCGATCACAGTGTCTGGTCAAGAATATTATTCTGTGTGAAAGATGCCATACATATTCATCACAGTTACGCAGCAAAAACAAACATCGACGCTAAATACTGAAGATTTCCCTTTATAGACTACGCTGCCTACGGAATCCTCTCCGAGGACCCGAAGGAAGCAGTATCCATCCAAAGGTGATCCCTCATATTTTACTACGACATAGCAACCAAGATGCTGTACCGAGGCTCTTATCATGGGCTACTGTTACGATGCTTATCAGACACCGAAGCCAAGCATGCACTCCGGGAGGCTCACGATGGAGTTTGTGGTGCACAACAACCAGACCCCAAATTATAAGATCGCTTCAAACGAATAGGTTATTACTGGACCACGATGATAGCGGATGCTGTTGAATATGCAAAGAAGTATAGAGCTTGCCAGTTCCACGCTGATTTCATTCACCAACCTTCGGAGTTTCTACACCCGATGGCAGCATCTTGGCTATATGAAGCCTGGGGCATGGACGTGATAGGATCAATCAGCCCGCCATCCTCCAAAGGACTGTAGGCCTTAAAAATGAAAGTCACGCTGAGTTGATCAGAACAAAGTCTAAAAGTCACGCTGAGTTGATCAGGACAAAGTCTAAAAGTCATGCTGAATTGATCAAGACAAGGTCTAAAAGTCACGCTGGAGACAGCTCATCATTTGTCAGAGTGTCATTATGACTGACAGCACGACAGTCGAAGAATGTCTCCTCGTATGCCACGTATGCACGAAACTCGAGAGATCACAGCCGACTATTGCGTGATTTTTGAAATCTTCTTCAACAAGACTCAGCCTTCATCAAGCTGGCGTACCAAAAGAGCTTATTGTCATTTAATGCGACTGACAAGGCAATCACTGTCAGAGATTTTGTGTCAGTCGAGGCACATCGAATCAAGACAGCTGGCAGTCCTGCCTCAATCTTGCGTATATTTTGAGCCTTCTGGCTCAAGTCTGCGTGTATTTTGAACTTCTATGTTCGTTCCTCAAGTTTGCGTGGATTTTGATGCTTTTTGCCCCAAGTCTGCGTGGATTCTGAAGCTTCCTGCCCCAAGTTTGCGTGGATTTTGAAGCTTTCTGACCCAAGTCTGCGTGGATTTCGTCCTCAACAAGCCTGCGTGGATTACGTCCCCAACAAGCCTGCGTGGATTTCATCAAATTGGAGTACGTGGCAGCCATGCCACTGATCTCTCGCCTGCGTGTCCTGTAACTTGCATACGACTCATGCATGATTGCCATGTGTCCAACAGTTACAGGCCACGTCCAGTAACTGCTCATAACCTTGCGTATGTTAAATCCTGCGTGATTTTTAACTATGCACAGGTTGTGAAGACAGTTATCTTTTTCAGTTATTTTTGACTCTATAAATAGAGTTCTTTTCTCATTCATTGTACAGATACATAGATATCTAAACTGTTGTTGCATTTTTTAGAGCCTTTCTTCTTCGCATTGTCTAAGGGATAAAGCGATCGTCTTCTAGATCGGATTCCTACAGTTGTAATTTTCCTAGAAACACAATAAATAAAGTGAATTTATTTATGGAAAATAAATTGGCGACTCTACTGGAGAAAACCATCTCCTCTTCTGAGATGGCAACAACTCAATGCGACACTTCGTCAGTCGGCTCGACGAAGAAGGTGATATCGATCCAATTCGATCAACTCGCCTACGAAGAAATGCAGCGGGCTAAGGGTGGCAAGCCCACTTCAGTCTCTATCACCACTGCCAAGTCGAAGAGACGATCTGTCTACGTCCCTAAGACTTTGTTGGCAACCAATGGTAAAGTTTCTGCCACAGTGTCTCCTAACACTGGCAAGGACTCTACTGCAAGCACGCACACTCTTGTGTGCTCGAAGACGACAGCAGTCAAAAGTCACGCTAGCAGCACTGGCTCTTTAGCCAAATCTGTTCCAGCGTGCAATTTCAATTCTAAAAGTCACGCTAGCAATACTGGCTCCTTAGCCAAGCCTGTTCCAGCGTGCAATCTCAATCCCAAAAGTCACGCTGGCAGCACTGGCTCTTTAGCCAAATCTGTTCCAGCGTGTATTTCTAACTTCAAAAGTCACGCTGACAGCACTGGCTCCTTAGCCACATCTGTTCCAGCGTGTATTTCACCAAAATTTGGCTCTTTAGCCAAAACTTCATACGCAGACAATACCGGCTCCTTAGCCAAATTGTCACCAGCATACTCTAAGAAGAATAGCTCTTTAGCTATCTCTTCTTCTTTGCCAAGTTCTACTAGAACTGGGGGTGGTCTTGCTAAAACTCCTCCACACAAAGTCCCTTCGAAAAGAAATAACTCTTTAGTTGTTTCTTCTGCTCCTGTAGTTTTTACTTCAGGAACAGCTTCGACTGACAATTTTGTTAGTCAAAGAAAAGGAGATGGTCTTTTGACTACTCTTCCTTCTGGACATTCTATGTCTCAAAACTTGAATAAGTCTAAGAAGAAACATTTCTTAATGTCTTCTTCTATGACTTCTTCAAATTGGGCAAAGAATTTGTCTACAAAAGAGGGTCTGTTACCAACTCCTAATCAAGGGAATGGTTCAACTCTTTCTTCTCTGCAAATATCCAGATCAATGGAAGGAAAAACTCCAAGTTTCAAAAACCAATGTGTTACCTCCAATTGATCTAAGAGCAAAACTTGATCAAATCTGTTTAGGAAGCACTTCTGGTGTCAAAAAACCATACCAATCGGGAACACAAGCAAGAGATCCAGATGCAGAGTATGCTAGAAATTATGTGGCTCACATTAATCACTTTTTATATAAACAAGAGCCGTCAAGACCCAAGAACCGGAAATATATTCCTAAAAATGCACAAAGAACGTTCTCTGATGTACCTCAATCTTCACAGACAGATCTACGAGAACACCTTCAACAGAAGAGAAGGAATAATTCTGTGTCAATGGACCATGCTGAATGTGACTTCCAACCGAGAGTCATAATTTAATGTAGATGTCAATCAATGGATCATGACCGTACTGATCATGAATGTGACTTCCAACCGAGAGTCACATTGCAATGCAGATGTCAAACTAAACGACAATCTATCTTCAATCGGATTCAGTGTGAACCTATGCCTGATGAAGATGAACCTCTATTTGCTTCTGTCAACATGACCTCTCGGGACACTGGGGGTAGAACTAATAGTCCAAATGGAGTATATAGAGGCACCAGATCAAGAGTCATGGCTTCTAATCAAAGAACTTCGCTTTCTGGAGATTATTTTGAATTTCTTGGAGAATCTAACTTCCCACCTCTTCCTACTGGGGGTAATTCTCCTACAAATGACTTTGACACACAATGCAGTGATTCAGAACATACAACATCCACTAATTCATCAATAATCCCTCGTACAGTCACAATATATATGGTCGATGGGAATACTGATGAACTTTCTTCTTCCATGACTCCTCAAGAATAAAGAATTGTTTCTTTGGAACAGCAAATGAAATCTACGGCTGATACTATGAAGTCGATGTATGAACTCATGGCAACCCAGTTGCAAAATCGACAGACTGTACCAGAAGCCATACCAATTGACACTGGTGTGAGTCCAGTATATGTTCCTCCAGCAGTACAATCTAATACTCCTAGGCAAGCTCAACCGGTTCCCAGTCACTCTGGAGCTGGCGATAGTGCTTATAAAGCTGTTCCTCCTCCCAACTATTCTCTACAAGCTACAACTCGACAATCCTCCGGAGTTGTTACTGAAGAATTGAGGAATCTCCGAATTCAATTTGAAGCATTCAAGCAGAAGGATGGTTTACAAAGGTTAGGCATCAAGCAACCTTATCTGATAGAATGGAAGCAAGTATCATATCCTCCTAAATACAAGCCTCCTACTATCTCATTCTATGATAGAACCACTTCTCCGAGTCAATTTATTAATCACTTTGAAGTGATGACTGACCAGTTGCAACCAAGTGACGCCCTCCTTACTCGGGTGTTTGTCGGATGTCTCAAAGGAACGGCTTATGAATGGTATAGAAGCCTTCCGGATGGGTGTATTACTTCATTTGCCGGTTTCAAACAAATGTTTCTTGAACGGTTCTATGAAGGGCTCAATGACAGGACTATGTCTGCCCTTATAAGAATCAAGCAGAAAAATAAGGAAACTACAGAGGAATTTATTGAACGGTTTCGAAGAGTAGCTCTGAAGATGCCTCTTGGCACTCCTGATGCTGTCACCATCGACACATACAAATCAAATTTGTTGCCAATTATCAGCATGTGGACAGGATCTACTCAATTTCAAGATTGGCCTTCTTTCATAGTTAGTGCCAAAGCCGCAGAAATTAGTGCTAAAACTTTCAAAGGTTTAGGAGTGAGGGAAAAGAAACCCTTGAAGTTAATTTTCAGAGTAAAGATGCATCGACTGTTCAAACTCCTCCTGCCTCTACAACTCAACAACCAAGAGCACCTCGCCCCAAAGAAGAATATTCTTTTGATGACGATGATGTCCTTGGTATCTTTGAATGTCTGCTGAAAGGTAATAAAATACAATTACCTGAAATCAAGAAACCTGATGAAGCTGGTAAGACGGATCATCCTAAATACTATCCATACCCCAGAATGTTGGGTCACACAGTTCGTACATGTTATGTACTGAAAGGAAAGATCCAGGAAATGATTAAATCTGGAGCTATCTCTCTTACTCCGAAAGAGAAGACCGTCACCTCCAACATCATCTCTATACAATTCGGAGATTTCCCTCCTCAACTCCTTGAAAGCAGAATCGTTCCTATTCCCAAGGCAACTCTTGAAATAGTGAATATTCCTCCTCCACAGTCTGAAGGATTAGTACCAATCACTATGGAAACAGGAGAAATCATGTGGATTCATCCTGATCTAGTGGCAGATTTTGAATCTCCTCCTCTTCAAAAGACTACTTCCCGGAAATTTAAGAAGACTGGGAAAATTAAGTCATGTCATATGACTTCTTTCGAATCTACCTCTGACACAGAGCCAAAAGATAATAAAGAAGCACTTGTGGTGCTACTCGAACAGGAAAACCTTATCTGAAGGATTATTCCAAGTGTCCTGAGGATACTCCTGATATCCCTCATGCTGACAAAGATGCTCCTAATGTTACTCTTGAAGAAGAATCATCTACTGTACCTGTTCTTTCAACTGCACCAGTTGTACCTACTCCTTCCAAGCCCATAGCTCTTGAGAAAGGCAAACAACAGGCTCGATTTGATAAGCCAATCAAGAAGTCCCCTCCTCTTGGGCTTCAGAAACGTTATAACTTCGACATTCTAGCTCAACTTGCTAATACTCCAGCTAGAATGTCCCTCTTTGAACTTCTATGTCTTTCTAAAGAGACTCGGGAGACGTTAAGTGAGGCACTTCTTCAGGCTGACTCTTGTCTTGCACAATTAAAGAAGCCAGATGAAGAACCTGCCACTTGCTTACATTACAATAGTGTATTGGAGATTATACCAAATATCACCTTTACACAAGATGACATGCTACTGGAGGATAATCGACATGATCGGCCTCTCTACTACACCGGTTATATCGATATGGTAAAAGTAGACCGTATCCTCATTGATCCAGGGTCTGCTATAAGTATAATGCCAAAGAGTCTGTTGAATGAACTAAAAATCCCTCTTCACAAGCTTTCCAAGATGGTTACTACTATCCTAGGATTCAATCAAAGCCGAAGCGAGCCTTTGGAAAAGATTCATCTGAAACTCCAGATAGGCGATTTCAGATCCAAAGTCACATTCTATGTGATCGAGATCGTGGGATCTTATAATCTTCTTCTAGGGAGGCCCTTTCTTCATGAAAATAATGTGGTGCCTTCTACTCTTCATCAGTGTTTTAAATACATTGATAGCAATGGAAGAGTACAAAAGGAAGTTGCTGATATAAATCCTTTCCATGGGGTTGAAGCTTATTTCAATGATTCTGGGATGTACAAAGAAGAGTATACAAGGGTGATACAAGCTATGGAGCAAGAGGATCCGTAAAGTGAGACCTTGGTAATTCCTGTTAAAGGTCGAACTACTCTGCAACAATCTCCTAAACCCTCTGGAGAAGGTTCTTTTATTATTCCAGTGAGCGGACGGATCTCTCCATTACCTCAATCGTCTACTCAAGATACACTGATCATTCCTGTCAGTGGGCGTACTACAGTTCCTGTATCTTCACATATAAAATAGGATAATCTGGTAATCCCTGTTGGAGGGCGGACTACTCTTCAATCTCAAGATTCAAGGGAGCTCACCTCTTCTGAGCCGTTTGTTATCGATCTTAATCGAAACAAAACTTTCTCTCGTTCTTCTTCTCCTCCTTTAGTTATTGATTTGGCTAAGATTTCTAAGGCTCAGCCTTCTCCCAATATAAATACTGCTACTTTTAAATTTAATGAAAAGTCTCCATCTTTGCAGTATATTGATGTGTGTAATCATGTTCATAGTTATTTATATTTGTTAGATGACTTGAGAACAATAACCATAGGAGTTGTACAGACTGCTCATACAGACATATCCCTAGAATCAGTACAAACTTCATACTTTCTAGTTCCTAGTAGAAAGCCAGGAGACATTCCAATATTCTTCTACAAAGGGCCCCAGAATCCTTCTAATTTAGAAGATGATGACAAAAACGATGATACTGGAAGATTACAACTACGTCGTTATAGTCAGCAATCTAAAGACATCATTAAAAATATGAGCTATGACTTCAGAACTGGCCTCAGTAATGGGAGAGGAAGAAGAATGCCCGTTCGGATTCCTCCTTTAAAATATGGAAGGACGAAATACGGATTAGGTTATATTGCTCCTACTCTCTTTATCAATACTATCCATGAAGATCCCGAATCTGACGAAGATAAGAGATCTGATTCTTCCAGTACTACCTCTTGGGATTCTGATACAAGTATCGGCGACTTCCACTACAATATTCTGTCTTCCAACATGGTTTCCGTCGATGGTTCTGATGATGAAAACGAAGACGAGTTTGAAATCTCACCTGAATCAGAACAATGGGTCCAAAGGTTAGACAATCAATGGGAGTTCCGATTCGAACAAAAAGAACCTCCGACTGAAGACAAACTTGTTCAAATAGATATTGGCGAAGAGGGATCCCCCAAACCAATATTCATCAGTGAAAGTCTTTCAGAAACTGATAAGCAAGACATGATCAAACTTATTCGTGAGTACATCGATGTCTTCGCTTGGAGTTATGAAGATATGCCAGGACTTGATCCACAAATCGCAACTCATAAACTCAATATCATGCCGAATGCTAAACCAGTCAAACAACAACAGCGACGATTTCGTCCAGATATTATGGATGCAATTGAAGCTGAAGTCAATAAACTCATGGCCTCTGGGTTTATTAGAGAGGAACAACATCCCGATTGGGTGGCTAATATAGTTCCTGTCCTTAAAAAGACTGGCAAGATCAGAGTATGCATAGACTTCCGCGATCTCAATACGGCATGTCCTAAAAACGAATTCCCTCTACCAATTACTGATGTTATGATCGATAATACCTGTGGGTTTGAACGGATGTCATTCATGGACGGGTATTCTGGGTACAATCAGATTAAAATGTTTCCAGATGACGAGAAACACACTTCCTTCAGAACACCGATCGGTACATACTGTTATACAGTAATGCCATTCGGTCTCAAGAATGCAGGAGCAACTTATCAACGAGCTATGAGCACTATATTCCGTGAACATTTGCAGAAAACAGTCGAATGCTACGTTGATGATATTGCAGTCAAAAGTCGACAAAAAAGGATCACATCCAAGATTTGAAGACTATTTTTGATCTAATGCGTAAGCATCAACTAAAGATGAACCCTACTAAGTCCTTCTTAGGCGTCTCTAGTGGCAAATTTCTCGTCTTCGTTATTACCTCGAAAGGTATACACGTGGATCCCGAGAAGATCAAAGCCATCCAAGAGATGCGTCCTCCATGAACCTTAAAAGAGCTACGAGGATTTCAAGGAAGGATCGCTTATATCAGGAGATTCATCTCTAATCTTTCAGGACGCTGCAGACCATTCAATAAACTTATGAAGAAAGGTGTTTCTTTTGTATGGAATGATGAATGTCAGAAAGCATTCGATGATATAAAACAATATCTGATGAGCCCTCCAGTATTGGTACCTCCTGCCTCAGGAATACCGTTCCTCCTATACACCCGAGCAATGAGTCATTCATTGGGTGCATTGCTCGCTCAAAAGAATAAAAATGGTCATGAACAAGCCATTTACTATCTCAGTCGTACTATGACCGGAGCTGAACCTCGATATTCACCGGTCAAAAAAGAATGTCTAGCCCTGATGTTCGCTGTCCAAAAGACACGACCTTATATCATTGGCCAGACCATTCATGTTATTTCCAGAATCAATCCTATACGAGTCATGATGAAGAAACCGAGTGTTTTAAATTCTCGATTGGCTAACTGGGGAATCTTACTTGCTCAGTATGATATGCACTATATCCCTCAGAAATCAGTCAAAGGACAAGCTTTAGCTGATTTTCTGGCTGCTCATTCAATTCCAAAAAATTTAAAACTCTATGATGAAATCCCAGATGAAGTCCTAGATTCAAACTAAATTGCTGAAGAAGATCCTACTTGGCGTCTATTCTTTGATAGAGCTTCAAGAATAGGTCCTAATGGTGACATTGTCGCTAGGGTTGGAATCGTTCTTGTGTCACCAGAAGGTCTTGCTATCCAAAGAGCTTATTCTCTCGATCAACCATGTTCAAACAATGTAGCTGAGTACAATGCACTGCTTATTGGTCTTCAACTCGCTAAATATCTGAATATTCAATATTTGGAAGCGTATGGAGATTCTAAACTCATTGTCAATCAGATAAGGGGTACTTATGAAGTTCGCCATCAAGATCTGGTTCCTTATCATAGATCGGCTATATCTATGGCTTCTTCATTTGAAGGGTTCTTCATCGAGCATGTTAGGCGAGCATGTAACACAGAAGCTGATGCTCTTGCTAATCTTGCGGCGGTGTTAGCTATTCCAATTAGACGTCAACAAATGATTGTTGTCTGCAATCGAAAATTATTTCATCTCGAAAACAATCTAACTTTAGGACTTCCAGTTGACATTGAATAATCAACATCTCATGATGTCAATGCAACAAGAGGGTTTGGATTAAGTCGTAAATCATTATCATCTTCATCTGATTCTAGCATGGAATTCATCTTCAGTAATTCAACTGAGACTCAGAATACGGATAAAGATTGGAGACTTCCTTTCTTAGATTTCATATTGTATGATATTCTTCCAGATAATTTGAGTAAGGCAGTATCTATCAGACGACGATCACTCAGATTCTATTACAATCATACCACAAGAACCTTATATCGTCGAGCTTATGATGGTTTACTTCTTCGATGTATTGCCGGTGATGAGGCTCAACAAATTATTCGTGAAGCACATGATAGAATTTGTGGAGCACATCAGCCTGGACCAAAACTTCAAGACCGTATTCGACGTATGGGTTATTATTGGCCCACTATGGTATCAGACGCCATCGAATATGCAAGGAAGTGTAAAGCCTGTCAAATCCATGCAAATTTTATTCATCAACCCTCAGAATTTCTACATCCAACAGTAGCATCATGGCCCTTCGAAGCTTGGGGCATGGACATTATCGGTCCGATCAATCTGCCGTCGTCAAAAGGTCATCGGTTTATTCTTGCAATAATTGATTATTTCTCCAAATGGGGCAAAGCTATTCCTTTATCTGAAGTCAAAACTTCTAATGTCATCAATTTTATCAAGCATCATATCATCTACAGATTTGGTGTTCCTCGACGTATTCTTCATGATAATGGACCACAATTCGTCAGCCAGAAATTTACTCGATTCTGTGACGATCATCGGATCAACAATGTGGCTTCTACTGCATATAATCCGGCAGCTAACGGATTAGCGGAAGCTTTCAACAAAACCATCATCAAACTCTTAAAAAAGTTTGTCTCTACTAACAAACGCAATTGGAGTGAGAAACTTGGTGAGTATTTGTGGGCTTACCGTACTACATTTCGTAATGCTACTAAATGTACACCTTTCTCTCTGGTGTATGGATGCGAAGCTGTTCTTCCATTAGAGATTCAAATTCCTTCTTTAAGGATAGCAATCGCTAATGAACTTACCGCCGAGAATAATGATCGTCTTCGACTTCAGGAATTAGAAGCTCTGGATGAAAAGCGATTATCTGCTCAACAGAATATCGAATTCTATCAAGCTAGAATTTCAAGAGCTTTTAACAAGAAAGTCAGAGTTCGAGCACATCAGAAAGGAGAACTTGTTCTAACAGTCAGACGTCCTATGACTATGACTCATATGAGCAAAGGCAAATTCGACGCAAAGTGGGAAGGTCCCTACGTTGTGAGCAGAGTTTTCTCAAATGGAGCTTATCAACTCTCAGAACTGGATGGTCGAATTATTATAATGACTATTAATGGCAAATATTCCTTAAAAAGTATTATGTATAAATATAAATACTTGTAGATCATCAGACAAAGTTCAAGTTCATGAATAAATTTCAAATTTTATTTCATCATATGATAGTACATGATATTAAAGAAGGTCACTATCATCCTTTTCTACATTTGGACAGGACCGCTGTCGTCCTTCTCGAAAACGCGATCAGTAAAAGTGCTGAGAACTTCTTTGCTGGAACCCACGAGGAATTTGCAAGCAGCCATCCTCATGGCTTCTTCTTCTTCAGTCCTTCCTGGATCAAGCAGAAAGTCCAGAATGTCTCGTGGTGGCTTGGGTGCAGATGAACCTTCGCCTGATTCTATCTCCTTCGGCTAAACTGGATCGGCAGGGCGTTCTTCAGTGCCCTTCTGAACCTTCGAAGCAATTTCAGCCTTCTTGGATGCTTCTTCAGACAACATTTTTATGTTGAAGAGTAGAAGTGTTCGTTCTTGTCAGATTTCTGCTATATTTATAGGCAGAAATTCCTCAAATAATAAAGTATCACATTCATCCGACGGTTCGTCCGTTCATTAATGTCTGACGGTTCATCCGTTCATTTATCACATTCATCCGACGGTTCGTCCGTTCATTAATGTCTGACGGTTCATCCGTTCATTTATCACATTCATCCGACGGTTCGTCCGTTCATTAATGTCTGACGGTTCATTCGTTCATTTATCACATTCATCCGACGGTTCGTCCGTTCATTAAATGCCTGACGGTTTATTCGTTCATGAAAAATTGAATTCAAAGATATTTTTATGTCTGAATTCTATTTTTTCTAATCAGTATTAAACTAAGATCATTTCTGGTTTAATATCATCTGATAGAATTACAAAGTTTGTTTGTATATTCTATTCTATTAAAATTTGTCATGTATTATTTACCTCTGAACATATTTTCTATGAATATATCATTACCAAAACAGCAAAACCATAAATCAGATCAAGAATTCTCATTTGATTTCATTCAGAATCAAAACATTGAATACAAGTGAAAAAGAAAAAGATTCACTTATTGGGAGTTATTAGCTCCCTGATACGATCAAGAACAGCATTCATTTTCTCTTCATGAGCCTTGCGAACTCGTTCCGCTATTTCGACTGTGACATTCTGTTCATCAAAAATGATAATAGCAGTTTGGAGACGGTTAACTTCTTCAATTTGTTCCGCCTGCATCTGCTCTCGCTCCTTTTGAAGAGTTTTACAGCGTTCAGCTTCAGAAATATAAGCAGCAACAACCTCAGCTTGCTCTATTTCTATGACAGCAATTCGCTCTTGAAGTCGAGCCAACTCCTCTTTCAATTTCTGCAGCTCTTCAGCTTTGGATGCTTTATCTTTCTCTAGAAGCTCTACTCTCTGACGAGTAGCTAATATTTCTTCACCTTTTTCTACTAATTTCTCAGAAGAAGAGGCAAGAAATGCTTCTATTGCAGCTTGCTGGGACTGGGCTTCATGCTCCAATTGACTGATCTCTGCCGCAGTTAAAGATTGAATGTCTTCTTTCTTAGTCTCCCAGTATTTTCGGATAGTTATTTCCAACTCATCCAGGAGATGTTCGAAGAAGATGCACTGTGATTCGCAACCAGCATGTCGCAATGCCATGAGCGGGAACTTGACCATAGTTCGAAGATCAGAGAAGGGCATAGCTTCGTCCTTCAAGAAACGTCTAGAGTATGTATCTAGATATGAGTAAATAATCTCTGAGTACATTCCCAGAGTTCTTGTTAGTCCAGTCTCGAACCCAGGTGTCGCTGTCATCATTGAAGAAGAAGCTTGAATGTTCTCTATCCTGGGAACGGAAGTGTGTGCCACTAGAGAAGTTGGCAAGTACGAACTCCCTTCATCAGCATCAGCTTGGATAAGCGGAGCATGAGTCGAACTCATTGCTGCAGCAATTCCTACAAATCAAAGAAAATAATAATAATCAGCATATAAAGAAAAAGAAACAGCAGAAATAGAATATGAAATAAAGTTCTACCAGGCTGAGGTTCATATTCGATATGTTGAGGGAGTCTGGCGTCTTCTCGTAGCCGGTCCATGATGGTGTCTGACACCTGCTTCATGTGACTACTTCCAGCTCCAGAATTACTGGGTGCTGGAGCGTTGTCCAGAGATTGAGCAGGTTCGGGGCTAAGTTCCATTCTGTTCCCCTTGACTTTATCTTTATCATAAGGAGTAGAAGTGCCAGTATGCCAATCCTCTCCTCCTTCAGCTTCTTCTTCTTCTTCTTCAGATTCTTTTTCATCCCCAGCTTTAGGATGAGTCTCTGATCCGGAGTCTATGATATTCACATCTTCATGAATCTCAGGAACAGTAATGACAGCAAGCTCAGTATTGACTGTCGGTTCAGTCTTCTCTGGAATGTCAGTTCGAAGAATGATGTCTTGACAAACATTCTTCAATAAGTCATCGGCAGCTGATAGCTCGGACGCCGGCACGTCTTCATCGCCTCTGGCCAAAGAAATATTTTCTTCAGCTTGAGTTTTAGGAACTTCTGGCTGTTTTATAACTTCTGCCAGGGCTGGTTCTTCTTCAGAATAATCAATCTGGTCATCCAGTGCCTGGATGACGCCCTCTGTCCCATGCTCAAATGGGATCATCCTCATCTCTGAGGGTTCAATAGCTACTCCACTTGTTGTTGGAGCAGTTGTTTCCTGAGCTTGAGCGGACTCTACCTCAGTCTGTTTAGTTGAAGCTGCCGGAAGGTGAACATCATCAGACTCTGTTTGCTCAGTAGAAGCCATTTCATTAATTTTTGGCAAAACTCCTCCACTCATAATCGTTTCTAGGAGTTCATTGCATTTCATTTTGCTGACGGTCTTCTTGACATACTTTCCTCTCGATCTCCTTATCAAAGGAGCGTCGTCTTCATCAGTATCTTCGTCTTTATCAGCGGCATCATTTTCATCAACTGAAATGCCACCTAAAGATGAAGTAGCAGTTACTGAGACCCCTTTCTTCTTCTTCTTAGATGTCTGAGACTTAGTACTCTTTTTGGAGACGGTCTCAGATTCATCACTTCTCTTCCTCTTAGAAAGGGATACAAATATGGGAGGAAGAACTTCATCAGGAAAATTTTTCTTCTGGAATAATTCATATAGGGGTTCAACCTCTGCTGTCTCATCTACGGGTTCCAGAGAAAATTGTTGAAAAATAGTCTTCTTTTTTGACCTCTTCGATGGAGCTAGGTCGTCCTCCACCACAAAAGTCTTCAGATGGAAACTCGGCTTAAAGGTGCTCGATGAAACATAGAAGCGATCATAGGTGTAAAGCATCTTCGTCCCCGTACTTGATAAAGGATTAGGCATAGAGAATACAGCTTTCATATCTCTAGCCGCAAAATATCTCCAGGCTCGAGCTCCGTCAATAAGCCCTCCACGAGCAGAAAGGCAAGTGGTGGCGTTCCCAACGTAAAGTTGGTCATATCCGAATTGCCTGGCAAATCGGCTTGGTAAATACGGCTCCAGATACGTCATTTCTTCATGACGGTATACTAGATGAGAGGGTCAAATTCTCTGTAACCACTGAAAGGCTACATCATCTAGTCTGTTCTCCATATCTCCGTCTATCATATTTAAGGGCATGCTCTCATAGCCAGTGGTGGAGGGACACATTGAATGGACCAATGTGACGCTCGATTCAGGATATTTCTGCATTCTGGAAGGGTGTGAACCTTCCAGAAAGTCTCTCCAGAGTACCTCTCCAAAAAGAGACTGCCACTCCCTCCTGCCCCTGGAGGTATCAAGCCGTCATAATGGAGGAGGAGCCAACCATATAAATATGTGAAGGGCATCTCTATCCGTGGGAATTCCTCGGTTATCCTCCTGTGATCAGATAGCATGTTGGTTACAAAATTTCGAAGACCTGCGTTCAGCCTACAGGTCATCGCTGATAATAAGTCTAGCTTGTAACCATACATAAGGCGCACTGCTACAAAGATAACGCCTCTATGTATCCTATCCAGAGAGCTGGAGCCAGGAACGATGAATCTTCTTAACCACAGAGATAGGAATTCGGCCAAATGACCGTTCCTTGACAGAATCTTTCTACTCTGTCTCACATACGAGCTGAAGGTAGTTCCAGCTTTGAACTCATACCAGTCTTCAGTGATCGTGAAATCCTTGCAGTCATATTTTTCCAGTAGATAAATGATTTCACTCTAAGAGAGAGGCTTGAAGTTGCTAATCTGGTACCATCTCTTCTCGTTTATCTTCTTCTCATTCTTTTCACGGTTCATGAAAGGGTAGGACATCCATTTCTGAATGTAGTTGCCGGCTTCATCTTTAGAACTCTTATAATACAGAGTACATGTGCCAAAATGGCACATCATCTCTTCAAATAGATGTACCATCTCTGGGTTCTGCTTCGATAAAAAGTTCTAGCTCTTCTGTCGTAGGCACGTACTCCTCATACGACAGCGAGCCTGAAGGCAGATGCAAGATGTATTCCATCTCATGAAGGGCAAAGCCCATCTCCCCTTTGGGAGTCATAAATGTCCCCGTCCTGTGGTTATACCTCTCAATCAAGGCCAGGAACAGAAAGGGGTTAGGCCTGAAGCCGTAGGATGAATTGACGATGGCGTCATAAAGGTTTATCTTCTTCAGCTCAGTCTCAAAATTCTCCAAAGCCTAGTGGACTAAAGTCCTCCATCTTACGTTCTTCTGATTCATTAAGTCGTTCATCCTCGGCATCAAATCAGTAGGGTAGAATGCATTCTTGTTTGCCATGAATTCGTTTATGAAAATGGGCATTCTGAATGGCATCAATATTGATGAGTCTTCAGGTGGTCTGCATCCAGGCTTCAAACCCCGAAATACTGATACATGATTCTCTGGGCACTGAAGAAACCCTCCTTCCTATAAATGATATGGCTCGCCTTTGCCTGCTGATATTCTGTTATATGCCAGGACATCTTTCTCGGATGACTGGCATGCATGAATCTTATGATAGACAAACCCCTGGAAACCTTCGGCCAGTACATGGGTTGATTTACATCACCTTCGAAATAAAAGCAGACCTTCTCTCTAATACTCTTTGGTTGTGATTTCTGTGCTATGGCATCCCCGAACAGAAATGCTGGTTTCTTGTGGGACACCAAATCAAGACTCTGAAAGGGTTGACCATTCATCAGACAAAGTAGGGTTGTATGGTCTTGATTTGCCAACAATGACAGTCTGGCTTCTGGAAGGTCAAATTGTAGAAATTTTATATGAGATAAATCATGTTTAAATGAAAAACTCAAGTGCCCTTCATAATCTGCCTCCTCACTTCGGATGTTCACTGAGGAAAATAAAAGAAGACAAGGTCAGATGGGTTTTTCTATGTCTACGAGCCTTATGCATGTATAGCAGTATTTGAAAGAAATTTCATAAGTCACGCAGACTTCAGACAGATATACTATCCAAAAATCACGCAGATGACTAATTCATGTAAAGTCCAGGCAGATTAGGATACAAAGTCACGCATCATTGCCAGAATCACATTTGAGTGAAAATGACAAAGACACGCTGACAGATCAAGACTAATCTATCCAGAAGATGACTCTCAAAAGTCTGCGTGACTATTACAACATTGACATTTCTGTCAACATATGAAAAATCACGCAGAGTCATCATGAAAGCTGCGTGACTATTTCAACATCGACATATATGTCAACATATAAAAAATCACGCAGAGTCATCATGAAAGTTGCGTGACTATTTCAACATCGACATTTCTGCCAACATGAAAAATCACGCAGAGTCATGAGAGTCATGCTCATTTGCGTGAAACACAGAGCTTCGTAAACACGAAGATGTGAAGTATGGCTGACCCTAAAGAGGGGACATACTTTATTAATATCCTTTGCCCTAAGAAGGGGGGATATATTTCTGAAGTTCATTATTTGTTTTAAGATATCCTAAGATTTCTATGTGAAGTTCATCTTCATCGAAGTCATCTTCATCAAAGTCCTTCAACAGTTTGTATCCTCATCCATCACTTACGCTGCATAGGAGGATGCGTGACTTCTCGTCGAGGGAGTCTGTCAGTGGTGGCACGAGAAGAAGTCGCAGGAGCTTTTCCCTTGGCCTGAGCATCGGCTTTCTTAGGAGCCATTGTTGTTAAGAAAGGAAAGAAGAAGTCGAAGAAGATGAAGTTCGTCGGAGGAGGAAAGTTTCTCTTCTGTGGATTCTCTCTCTCTAAAAGCAAGTAAAGAAGGAAAGAAGTAATTTATGGCTTATTTATAGGCTCATGAAGAATTCCAAACGGCACATCATTATTCGCCTCGATTTAGGAGCTTGATACGGGATCCTAACTGCACAGAATCCCAACAGTCCAATCATTTAGGAGTAAATATCTCTTTAAAGTCATCTCAGCGTGACTAAATTCATTTTATCATCTTGATTTCAAAGTCTTTCGAAATAATTCATCATTTTTTGAAAACTTTAAAGGGGGTTTTGTAGGCCTTAAAAATGAAAGTCACGCTGAGTTGATCAGAACAAAGTCTAAAAGTCACGCTGAGTTGATCAGGACAAAGTCTAAAAGTCACGCTGAGTTGATCAAGACAATGTCTAAAAGTCACGCTGGAGACAGCTCATCATTTGTCAGAGTGTCATTATGACTGACAGCACGACAGTCGAAGAATGTCTCCTCGTATGCCACGTATGCACGAAACTCGAGAGATCACAGCCGACTATTGCGTGATTTTCGAAATCTTCTTCAACAAGACTCAGCCTTCATCAAGCTGGCGTACCAAAAGAGCTTATTGTTATTTAATGCGACTGACAAGGTAATCACTGTCAGAGATTTTGTGTCAGTTGAGGCATGTCGAATCAAGACAGCTGGCAGTCCTGCCTCAATCTTGCGTATATTTTGAGCCTTCTGTCTCAAGTCTGCGTGTATTTTGAACTTCTATGTTCCTTCCTCAAGTTTGCGTGGATTTTGATGCTTTTTGCCCCAAGTCTGCGTGGATTCTGAAGCTTTCTGTCCCAAGTTTGCGTGGATTTTGAAGCTTTCTGACCCAAGTCTGCGTGGATTTCATCCTCAACAAGCCTGCGTGGATTTCGTCCTCAACAAGCCTGCGTGGATTTCATCAAATTGGAGTACGTGGCAGCCATGCCACTGATCTCTCGCCTGCGTGTCCTGTAACTTGCATACGACTCATGCATGATTGCCATGTGTCCAACAGTTACAGGCCACGTCCAGTAACTGTTCATAACCTTGCGTATGTTAAATCCTGCGTGATTTTTAACTATACACAGGTTGTGAAGACAGTTATCTTTTTCAGTTATTTTTGACTCTATAAATAGAGTTCTTTTCTCATTCATTGTACAGATACATAGATATCTAAATTGTTGTTGCATTTTTGAGAGCTTTTCTTCTTCGCATCGTCTAAGGGATAAAGCGATCGTCTTCTAGATCGGATTCCTACAGTTGTAATTTTTTCAGAAACACAATAAATAAAGTGAATTTATTTATGGAAAACAAGGACATCGGTTCATCCTAGCTATAACCGATTACTTCTCCAAATAGGCAAAAGTTATACCGCTTACTGAAGTGAAGACATCAAACATGATCAATTTTATCAAATATCACGTTATTTACTGCTTCGGCCTACCTTGCAGGATCATCCATGATAATGGTCCACAGTTTACAAGCCATGTGTTCTATCGTTCTATGATAAGAATCGAATCCAGAACATAGCCTCTACTGCCTACAATCCAGCGGCTAACGGGCTAGCAGAAGCCTTCAACAAAACTATTATAAAACTTCTTAAGAAATTTGTGTCTTCAAATAAGCACGATTGGAACGTGAAGCTCGATGAATGTCTATGGGCCTATCGCACAACGGTCTGGACTCCAACAGGCCGTACGCCATTCTCTCTGGTTTATGGGAGCGAAGCAGTTCTTCTCCTAGAAATCCAGATTCCTTCTCTCCGGGTAGCCCTAGCCAGCGAGCTGACTACTGAAGAGAGCTACCGTCTGCGACTCTAAGATCTCGAAGCGCTAGATGAAAAATGCCTATTAGCTCAACAGGGTATTGAGCTATACCAAGCACGCCTTTCCAGAGCTTTCAACAAAAAGGTGAACGAAAGGATCTTCCAAGTCGGCGATCTGGTCCTAGCAGTAAGAAGACCGATGGTTATGACACACAAGACAAAAGAAAAATTCTAGCCTAAATGGGAAGGTCCCTTCATCATAGAATCGGTGTATTCTAACGGTACGTACCGGCTGACCAAGCCTGACGATGACTTGCTCTTGATGCCTATCAACAGCAAGTTCCTGAAGAGAGACTATGTGTAACCTCTTTTACATAATGTTCACATACGTTTAGTCATGTAAATGTACAGTGCGATGTTTATATGATTCACAAAAAAAATATCTAACTATTATCTGTATTTCAAGAGTCTTGAATACGCACCGGATAATAGGTCCTCTAAATATTTCCCCAGTGGAATCATTTCCCTTTTTTTGACTCCGTCCAAACTCGGTTTGACGAAAACAAATCACGTCCCTATTACCTCTGAATTGTTTTTTGATAATTATTTCTCCAGCAGAATGATAAGATGTTTTGACACGTCCACATAACCTCTGAGCAAAGCATTCATCAAAGATAGTCATGTCCACACTACCTCTGAACTATCCACTCCTCCCTAATGCTATATATCATTCCACATCTATATTACCTCTAGTCAGATATAGAACATCCTCTGCTATTACATCCATATTACCTCTACTAGCAGCTTCATTCAACTTATTATCTATATTTGATCATTCGAATATAAAACGGATGATAGGTCTACACAAAATTTCTCAGCAGAATACCTATCAGAATTGTCCTTGCTACGTCCACATTACCTCTAGCATCGATATTTCACAAAATCACATTCACTTCTGAAAAGATTCTTTATTCAATACTTAAATGTCTATCGAAAGACGAAAAAAAGGGTACAATAGCCGTGACGGCCAACAAAAAAGAGAGAGGGTGGTCCCCCAGCGAGATACCCTTTACACAAATGTGGTATTTGGCTCTCTAAATATAAGCACCACAGATATCACAAGCAAAGAGTGGAGCGAATGTATTCTGTTTATTCAAAATCAGTTACATTCACAGGACTACATCTCATGAGCAAAACAAAAAGTTCTTCATCTTTTTCGCTCAGGCAAAAAGTAGAGGATTACATCCGATGCCCGAAAGAAGTAAAATATAAAGCTAAAAACAGACAGAAATACCAAATACGGACATTTATGGGAACCCGCGGTTCCTAGCTGTGGCGAGGCATATACCATTCCCTCAACCATTTCGTGTATGAGAGATCCATTTGATCAAAGCCCTTAGCTGGAGCAGGATAGTCAGAGCCCCCAGTCCTACTACCCTCAGGATGGTTCTCTTACTTTACAGCAGCTTCACTCTTGGGAGTAATTCCTTCTCCGACGAGCGCCGGCTCTTCTCCTTCCTTAATTTTTGGCACCACCTCCTTCTTGACAAACGGCGACTCTTGTTTTATGAAAAGAGGCAGCATCTCCTCCTTCATCACAGTCTCAGCCTTCGGCATGGATGCTGCAAGAGCCACGGGCAGAAAGACAATCAGACTTAGAAAAATTATAGGAAAAACTAAGTTCTGAAGGATTTTTATGTGTCCAAACGGCCATGCGCCCAAAATAAGACTTGTAGGCGCATAAACACATGGATAGCTAGTGGGCGCATAAATGTGCCTCAGCTTAAAGGGGGTATAACATGGCAATGCATGGGTGCATAGCACACCATAGTATTGGCGCTTGACTTCTGTAGGCGCATAGTAATGCTCACAGAATTATGTTGCCCTAGGCGCAAGTGCCCCGGCAGAAGAGAAGTCCGAGCGTCGCAAAGTAATGCTCGAGACTTCGTTTTTTGAAGCACGCCCTCATCCAAAATCGAATCCTGGACTGCTAAGGACTCTGCCGCAAGCGAAGAACTACTCGATGCAGCCCCCTTGCCCTTCGCGGATATCTTGGCCGCCTTGGGAGACATGATTCTCAAAGAAAGAGGACGAAGAGTTTTTGAAATTTTCAAAGAAAAAAAGAATAATGAACTTTTCTCTCTCCTCCAGGATCTATTTATAGGCACGGGCCACTTCCTATGCGCCCACATACTCTATGCACCCACTATGGTGTATGTGCCCACTGTAGCCTATACGCCCACATGAAGGACCAGCTCTCTGCATACTATGCGACTGTCTCTTACTGACGTGGATGGCGTATAAACGATGGACCGCTTCAAATTCTGTTTTGATGAATCTGTCAGTTCAAATTTCGAAGCAAATCTCAACAGTCGTATCTCCCTGACAGGCTGGCCAAAACACTATGCGCCCAGGGAAAGAGCAGTGTTATACGTCCATTACCTCGCAAGAAGACAATCCATGCTTCTTTCAAAGTATTTCGAACTTGCTCAAGTGTCGAAAACTTTGAAGGGGGTCCTATAGAAGCATATAATTTTTCAGCAAACATAGCTCTATGCGTCCAAGTCAAAGCAGCTCCATACGCCAAGTCAGTACGACTCCATGCGCCCACTAAATGAAGCTCTATGTGCCCAGTCCAAGTATAACTCCATGTGCCCAAGATGAGCTCCCCCGAGAGGAGGGCGCATAGCCTGAGACATGGCTATGTGCCCAAGCCTGACTCAGTCAAAGCCACGATCAAAACGTGCACCGAAGCGCATGGCCACGTCAGTCTCCACGAGCAGTCGTACACCGAAGCATGCGGCCACGTCAATACCACGACCAACCCACGATCTCGCAGCCTGTACGCGCCTACACCTATACGCCCAAAGCAGGACCATGCGCCCATATAAGAACCAGCGTGTCTCTTCATGTGGGAGTGTAATATCATTCCAGCCCAAGAACGACTATAAAAGGGGGGCTTCTTCCCTCTTCAACAGACGGAACGGAGAGCATTTTCAAGAGCCAAATTGCTGTATTTTTTGCTAGTGAGCCGAGAGTTAGCATTTTTTTAGGTTTTTTTCCACTTTTGTAATCGGAGTGTCAACAGAGTAAAGGAGCAACTGCCGCTCGATCTCCATCGTCCCATTCCCAGAATTCTTCTTTTTGTACTCGGGGATCCTCAGCGTAGGATCTCTCAGGCGTACTCGATTTGTGGTACCTTGCGCCAATAAAAAGAAAAGACATCATTTTCTTCTTCTTTTTTTGTGTGTGTCCACAACCTTGTTATGGTCTGAATATTATATTGGATTCATGTCATGGAAATATATTTTACTGTGGATTAGGGTGCCATCTCATGTCCTTGTTTGGTTGGAAGATGGTACACTAATTCAAGGATGGGGTATTGAACTATGTTATGATCTGATTGACCTACTTTGAGCAGTTTATATTCAGTTATATGGCCTTTTTTGTATCTTGTTACGTCATTCTGAGGACCTGGTGATTTCTCCAGGTGTGTGTATTTTTTGACCTTTTGCAAAAATTCTAGCCATGTTTGTGGTCTTCTCCCTCATATCGAAAATGAATTGCTCTTGGATCATTCTTCTTAACTTTGAAAAATAATTTCATTTGCTATATATTACTTCTCATTTAAAATAGTTTGTAGTAGATTTATCTCCGCCCAACAACTTGTACAAATAAAAATTCATATTAATTATAATATATTTTATTCTTTTAATTATGGATGAGATTAGTTGGCCGTAATTATACTACATTTACAGCTTACGTACGGCTGGCATGTCTACGTATCTTATCCTACGTATTTTGGGACTGGGATGTTACATGTTTTTGTGGTAGCCCATACAGGTCAACGAATAAATTGTTTGGTTACTTTACAACACCAAGAAGGCCTGCATATAGATTGGAGTCCAGGATCTCATCTATATGCTTGTTCTCCTTCCTTAATTTTATTTTCGGACTCTCGCTTGACTACTTTGATTTGCATCTTGCTTAATCCTTTTCTACCGTAAATCTCATCTTTTCTCGTGTTTAATAGAAGTTAGGAAGACGACTATGCCCTCATTAATTTAATTATATTACTAGTTGAACTCTTGTAAGATGGGTAGAATACCTCACAACCTAACATTTTTTTGTCCTTATGACCCATTAAAGAAGATATTAATAGGTTATCTAGACTAAAGATTAGAAGTCCATAACCCATTTGGTCGAACAAAGCCTTAGTCAAGGAGACAATAGGACAACTGTATAGGCACAAACACCGGATAAGATTTAGATTCTTAAGAAGCTTGAACTATTTATACTTTCTTTCAATCACTATCTCACGCACTTATGTTTTAGGCTATCCTGACTAATGCTGCTATTATAGCCTAGTTTTGCAAGCTCATTCTTTTATCAAGTTTGTTCATGACATATATGTCATTGGAGGTACCCCACTAACATGTTGTCTAATCAGAACTGGTGCTTTATGGTCTAATCAACCTAGTGCACTTGGTTTGCCCTTCTTATGATTATTATACGTGGATTAAGATATAGTTAATAGATATACTTGTCCTCTAGTATCTTATTCGTGTTTGCCTTGACAACTCTCTTTTGAACTATTCAATCGCCTTTGAACCTCGTATTTGTATTTTATTACATCTTCTTTGAACACTTTATTGTTTTGTTTTTTTGTTTTCATCTATTTTAAAAGACAAACACTCGTACTTGTTAGATAGACACAGATTATCATCTTTAGTTGCCCTATCACATATGGCCAAGATAGTTGTATATACACAAGTGTAGTTAGCCATTACCAATCCACATGACTACAACCTTGTCTTGAGTTATTCCTTCTTTCCTCGACCCTAGATCTATTATCATGACCTTAACTTAAAAATGATTAGAATCGTACCCTTAATCATACCCCCAACTTAGTCGACTACATACAATTTTCTCTCAAGAAACTATACCTCCTAAGTCTCTAAATTATTTTCTCTTGATCTACTCGATTCTTTATTACCCTTTATTTTATGTTTTATCTTGATTCACTTAAACCTTTAATCTTTTATTTTTGCGTTATCTAGTGACCCTCATTCATTACCCAAACCATAACCATGATCTTATTTTCTTTTAAATTGCCTATTTCATTGTGCGTTGTTTCATTCTCCAATGCCTTGATCGTGTTTTCTTATGGAGAAATCATTCTATCCTCTCAAACCTACACATCCTAGTTATTTCTTAATTTCGAGGACGACATTTTCATAAGTTGGGAATGATGTAAACCGCCAAAAATTTCATAATAATTTTTTATAGTAAATTTGATTTTTGTATTTGTTTTAATTTGGTATTCGTACGTCGAGTGCGAATACGTAAATACAAAGTATTTGTTATTTCTTATACAAAAAAAGTTTTTATTATCATTTTTATTATAAATATAGAAAATAGATAATTTATTTCCATATAGTATAAGTAAATATTTTTATTTTGCTTAAGATATATGAATTTCGTCGCACTAGATTGGCGAAATATTTTATTATTTTTTATTATATAAAAGATATTTTATTTGTCAAACAAATATAAGTACCGATTTCAAAAATAATATTTATGTAGATATTTTGTACTAGTTGCGTGCAAGGTGCATTAAAATATAATCATCTACTTTCTATAAAAATTATGATTTTTGAAAGAGTTATTTGAATTTATTTATTTATTCTTTTTACTATTTATGGAAAAGTATTTAAATTATTTAAAATTGTTTTAATTATAAAATGATATTTTTATGTTTAAATATTTATGGTGATTTAAGTGGTGATCGAATATTATTAACCTAGTTTTAAATTAATTTAAATTAAAGATGTGAATTATCTAAAGGGGTTTGAATCTATCCTAGTCCTTATCTAACTAGGAGCACACCTCCTATATAAGGAGAGGCTATCTTGCACCTTTTCCCAAAAAATTAGAAATTCTACAACCCAAAATTCCGCCACCCAAAAATGTTGTGCATTGTGTCCGTGTCTACCACTTTTTTCGTGTCAGCCGTAACGGCCACTTGTCTGACCTCGGGTGTCTTTTCAGTATTCTTCGAGTTCATATACAAATATAATTTTTTTTATGTTTTCGACAACTCCGGACATGCTTCCACCCTTGTTCCACTAGTGTCATGCAGGACACGTCACCCGACTCCTCCTCTGTCGTGTCAGACACTCCACGACACGACGACACCTCTCAACACTAACTTAACCCTAGTTAGATCTGGCGGCCCCTTAGCCAAGCATCTGCAGCCAGCCGTCTAGTTGCGCCTCATCGAATCGACCACCGAGGACCCGCAACCCCGAGCCACATATTCCTCCAACCATCCCAAGCCGACACCCAGCCCAACCCTACCTCCCGACCGCAACCACCACCTTCACCTCCATCTCCACCCTACCACCCGACCAAAACCCCAAGCACTGTCGTCCACCAAAACCACTGTCACCACCGCCACCTAGTCCAAACTTTCGGCCACCCACTCAGGCGACAACCATTACCACCACCCTCAACAACATCATCACCCTAAAAAAACACAACACACAAACATCGCCACCGCGACCAACCGCCTCCACCTCCGGCGACCCACCATACCCAACAAAACCCCTAATTTACCTCTGATTGTACCCCCATACCCGGCCCATCCCCGTACAGCCGAGGCCAGATCTCCTACCCCGGCCACCTTCTCACCTCCGTGCCCACGCCCGGAGCTGCGCCTGCCACCACCGCAGCCGCGACGTGACCCGACCCCGTGGACCACCTCCTTCCAACTGTCGTATCGACACCTGCCGCCTATCGTATCGAGCTCTGCCTCACGGACTCCACCAGAGCTCGTTTTAGTCGACGAGTCGTGCCTTCCACCGAGCGGCGCCGACGACTGGCCAGCGGCTGCCTTCCTTGGATCAGTGCGCCACCTCCGCCGAGACCCCAAGGTGAGTCCCCTCCCGACTCCTTCTCCCTCTTCTTCCCCACTCCACCACTCCCTCTCTCTCCCTCTTTCACTCAATACTTAATTCTTTTTACTCTTCTTTTGCTTCACCTTTCTTCTTTTGATTTTTTGTTGCTGGTTTTTTTTGTGATGTTCTTCTCTCGTAAAACGAGAAGAAGAAGATAGTTGTAAGTTAAGATATTTTAATTTTTATTTTTGTGGGAGTTTCATAATTTGAAGAAAGTAGTAGTAAAAACTGTTGATTTATTATTATTATTATTTTGTTATTATTTGTTTTTGTTTTCCTTATCTGTCTCTAAAAAAGTTAGTACTAATATTATTATTATTATTATTATTATTATTATTATTATTATTATTATTATTATTATTATTAGTATTATTTGTTATTTTTAGATTTTTTTATTTTCATAATTAAATATAAAATTTTAATTTTATTCTTTATTAATAATTTTTGTTTCACTAGCAAATACAATATTATATTGGGCCTGACCCTACACTTATTTTCAAATTGTATTTGAAACCCTGGAGATGTTATTATATTATTTAATTATGTTTTTCTAGATATTTAAATAATTACTTAAAAATATTTGATCCATAAAATGTATTTTTACAAATTACAAAATAATTTTGTCGGTATTTCTCAAATGCTATCTAAAATATTTTACTAAAGAAATATTGTTTCTCTATCTCAATTCATATTTTTACGAATTAGAGTTTAGTCTAAAATGATTTTGATTTTTAAAAGTATTTTTATAAAAATAATATGAGTATAAACTTTTCACAAATTTCATTTGTTATCGTCGCTAATCGTGACTAACCGTGCACACCCATTTTCTCGTGAATTCGAACCCTTTCGCATTGAGCATGGCATTGGATTAATCAGGACATGTCAGATCATCGCACCACACCAGGCAAAATACCTTGCCATTTATATTTTATTTATTTTTTGCTAAATAAATTGTGCATATAGTTATATTGAGATACAAATTTTACTTTCTAGTTCTATCTCCTACTATTTAATTATTTTATGCATATTAAACCTTGATTTAAGAGACCACCCTTGGTTGTTTTGCATTCATAGGCCTTGACACATTTGTGCCACGAAGTCACGAGTCACATATAGAACTCGGACATACGTAGCTGGCTGGCCACCAGTATGTATAATCCATGCGATAGGATTAACCGCTAATAGTATTTTTTTTGCATAATTAGTTCGACTTAACGGTTAATAGAGGTTATATGTGTTGTGGATACAACATAGTTGGTAAGGTATGGGAAGGATATTTCCTTTGCATATGGGCTACCAAGCACAATACCTTTGTGATCGTACACTCCGTCGGAGGTGCGGGTTGACGATCCTTAATGTTACTGAACGTTACGCTCTTATACCGATCCTATTGTTAGCAAGAGAGCTCATGCGTTGGAGGTTTGTTCTTAAACTGCATTCACATAGAATGTTTAGGCTATCCTATCCATTTAGGTATAGGTACTTTTGGTTTACGTATTTATACCTAATCCGGCTTCGAACAGAACTTTATCAAGAAATAGTTTGCCACACCATGTCCTTGTTTGGTTGTTGGTGTGGTTCACTGCTTTGATGAGAGTGAACCTTATTAAGGTCCAAAACTACATTGGATTCATGGAATGGATACTTCACGTAGATTAGGGTGCCATATCCAGTCTTTGTTTGGTTGGAGTTATCGTACGCAAATTCAAGGGTGGAGTATTGGACCATGTTATGATCCGATTGACTTACTTTTGAGCAGTTCACATTCAGTTCTATGGCATATTTTTTGTATCTTGTTACGTACCTCTGAGGACCTGGTGATTTCTCCAGGTGTGTATGATTTCTTGACCTTTCGTAGGAATTGTAGCCAAGTTCGTGGTCTCCTTCCTCCTATCAAAAATGACTTGCTCTTGGATCGTTCTTACTACTTTTGACAAACTACTTTATTTGCTATGTGTTACTTCTCATTTAAATTAGTTAGTAGTGGATTTGATTCTGCCCAACAACTTGTATAAATGACAACTCATATTGATTATAACATATTTTATTCTTTTAATTGTGGATGAGATTATTTGGCCATGATTATACTGCATTTACAACTTACGTATATTTATTATATGGCTGGCAGGTCTACGTACCTTGTCCTATGTATTTTGGGACTAGGACCTTACAGGCGAAACTCAGTATCACTAAAGCGTGTCAAATCAGCCTGACGTTACAGTCTATAGAGAGTGACAAAAGCATCAAACTGCTGATAGAGCTCCTCAATCGTCTGACCAGGGGCTGTAGGGGCTGGATCAACTAGAGCGTCTATTGGGAATGCGACTGGAGAAATAGAGGTGGAGATGGAGCATCACCAGGTAAGTGTGGGAACTTCCTAGACCTAAGTAGCTCTGAAGGCATTCCAGAGATGGGACAAGACTCTAAATCAAAATTATTTTTTAGAAGATGGCCATCATATGCATAGGATAGATGAGTTGCCCTCCGACAGTTGCTCATAAAAGATAGCATAGTCTTGAAAAATGATAAAGTAATCCCAAAGTGGATGTGAATTATCACAAATATCTCTAAGAACTTGATCTCGTCAGTAGATCCCGTCTTGGGTAGAAGGGATAAAATGATAATATAATGTAACACATAAAGTGCTGGTTTAGGTTACGTACGTAAAATTGTTTTCAGGGAACAGAATTTGGATAACACACCGCGACCTTGAAGGATTCAAGTGTCATGTCGTAAGGAAATTGAACCTTAACAATGTCGACAATGGCTTCACTGTTGTTAGTTATTTGAAATATTCGCTCAAGTCATCAGAGTTAAACTAAAATTCATTTCCGCTGACAGAGGAATCGGTACAACCATCTACTTCTTGCATGTTGCAATAAAATATATGAACCAGATTAACGTGAATTGGATTGGAAATTTCTTTCACGGAGTTCTATGTTTTTAAAAGTGATCGCATATTCCGAGAAGACGGTAATATTTATTATTTTACCCGGACAAATTTCCTGATACCGAAAGTGATCAACCAAGTGTTAGATCTCTCAGATGAAACAAAAAGTGTTGGGTCATAATCATCATCATCATCGGGACGAGATGGACTGAACATATTGATGTGCTCATATTCAGACATGGAAGATGAGATATTGTCCCTAGTTTTCTTTGCCTTAAAGATTCTAGGAGCCATGATAAAATTGAGGAAAAAAAAGTGATAAATATACCTCAAAAGAGAACAAAGATGGAAGAGAATGTCTTCACAGAGCCTTAGAACTGAGAAATTTTGAATTTAGAGGCTTGAGGAGTAGTAAACTGGGATCTAGGGTTAGGGTTTTAGTGTTTCGGGCGGCTGCTCTTTAGGAAGAAGAAGAAGAAGAAGAAGAAGAAGAAGAAGAAGAAGAAGGAAAGGGGCTGCTGGTACGAATTCTGATATAAAAAGTGTCCCCTTAGAGTTCGGCCCGAACTCTCTAGGAACTCGGTCTAAGTTCGACTACTTTATTTGTAGATCATATTTTGAATAACGAATGATACAAATAGCTTATAAACTTACAATTATTTGATTAATTAGTATTAATTACCTTATATTAGCTGTAGGGGCCGGATTCCAACTAGCGGTAGTCCAAAGACACTTGGCACCGTGTCGCTTAAGCTTTTATACCTTGTTGATAGAAGGACCATTTCGGTTTGTATCCAAAATAACTTCAATTAATAAATCACTGAATTTTAATTATAACATATTACGACTCTGAAAATTCAAGTATGCCTAACTCTCGACGTAAATAGTTAAAACGAACTTCGGCTAGTAGTTTTGTGAATTTGTCTGCTAGTTGATGATCTGTGTCAATGAACTCTAGACTAATATTCCTGTATTATTCATGATCACACAAAAAGTGGTGGCATAATTTTTATGTGCTTAGTACACGAATGATATACCGGGTTCTTAGTCAGATTAATAGTACAAGTGTTATCATAATAAATAAAATCTTAGTGTGGTACAGATTATAGGTTTCTAGGGTTTGCCTTATCTACAAAATTTGAGCACAACAACGTCCTGCGATGATATACTCAGCCTCAATCGTACTGCTATATAATTTTATTTCTTGCTAAACCAAGGGTCTAAAGCCTTAACTAGAAAATGACACATATCACTGGTACTTTTACGATCTACTTTGCATCCAGCAAAATCAGCATTTGAGTAACCGATTAGGTCAAACAATATGATTTTTGGATACCATAAGCCGACAGTAGAAGTTTCCTTGATGTATCAAATGATACGCTTAACGGCACAAGTGTAATTCCTTAGGATTAGTTTGATATCGTGCACAGATGCAAACACTAAACATGATATCAAAGCGACTAGCAATTAAATAAAGTAAACTACCAATCATACCTCGATACTTACGCTGGTCGACTGGTTTTCCACTTTAATCAATATCAAGCCGTGTTTATGTAGCCATTGGCATGCCGATAGGTTTTACATTGTCAAAGTCATACTTGTTTAGTAAATCCCTTTTGTACTTGGCTTGATTTATGAAGGTTTCTTGCGAGTATTTTTTAATCTAGAGTCCGAGGAAGTAGTTGAGCTCTCCCATCATACTCATTTCAAACTCATACTGTATACATTTAGCAAAATATGACAATATTTTTGTTAGTAGAACCAAAAATTATGTCATCAACGTAAATTTACATAAGTAAAATACTTTCAACTGATGTTTTGATCAATAAAATTGTATCAAACCTTCCATTTTCAAAATCCATTTTCAAATAGGAAAGCACTTAGACATTCATACCAAGCACGCGGTGCTTGTTGAGTCCTTCAAGTGCCTTTCTAAGCTGGAAAACGTGATCAAGTTTTTAAAAATCCTCAAAATCAGGGAGTTGCTTCACAAAAATCTCTTCCTTTAAAACCATTAAAAATGCAATCTTAATATCCATTTGAAAAAGTTTAAAATTATGAAAACATTCGAATGCACAAACATGTGTGAAGCCCATGACTTTTATTTTATTTTTAATGTCCATGTTTTATTTTTTAGTGAGCCTTTTGTTTTTAGCCCACAACTTAAGCCTTGGTACCCAAAACCCGAAGCCCAAAACCCATTAGACTTACCCATTATCCCACTCCCCGGTTCTCTCTCAGATCTGCTCTCCATGCCCACGTCCTCTCCTTCTTCATCTCACGTAACATTTCTTCAGAAGACAGAAATCCCATAGAACGTTCACAATCCCATTTTCCACAAAAAATCTATAACTTTCTTCTCCCTCCACAAAAGCTAAATTCGAGACCACCACCGCGCTCCCCTTGCTGCCCTCTCCGATTTGAGACCCCACTCCACCACCTTCCGAGCCCATCCCCGGTGCCTCCCGTGCCCTCCCCGGCGCCGTCGTCTCCTGCGCATGCTCCGTCACCCGTGTCTTCCCCACGTGTCCGCCCGTGTGCGCGCACGTGTCCGTGCTCGTCATAACGACGTCGTTCCGAGTCCGAGGCCTCCCCTCAGTACTCTTTCGTACAAATTTGGGTGAATCTCCCATTTCTATGTCATTTTCTTCACAGAAACCCATTTGTCATTCTGGCCGTAGAGTCTCTTGTAAATTATTATTATTTTTCAGTAGAATTATTTTATTAGGTTCCTTGGTTTAATATTTTAGCTTTCTGTGTTGTAATTAGTAATGTGGTAATAATATACATATTAGGAAACTTTATACATGTTTATTTTCATATTAATTGATTTATAGATTAACCTTATAAAATTAATATAGTTTAAATGATTTAATTGTTTTAAATTAAAGTTAGGATTATCTTTTAATTTAATGTTAAGTTGTAGAGATTTTTAAACCAAATAATGATTTAATATTTTTTTTACAAAATATTAGTTAAATAAATATCCGTTTAAAAGTTATTATCTTTAGAATAAAAGTTTGGCTAAGTAAATGGTCTAAAAAATTAGATTTCGTTAAATGATTATATATATATATATATATATATATATATATATATATATATATATATATATATATATATATATATATATATATATATATATATATATATATTCCTTTTGAAGATGATTTCTGATTAAGAATATTTTATAAGGATAATTAATATAATAAAAAACTATATTTATTTAAAAATATAATTTTGGTAATGGTATTTAATATTAAAACCCGAAAATCTTTTATATTAACTTTAAACCAATATTTTGGTAAGAAAACATTTTTTGTGCATTTATTATTATCTATGTTTAAAGGTGATTTTCTAAATAATTTATGAAATGTCTAAAAGACATATTTTATGAAAATTATTCTGATTAAATAAATTTATTTTAAAATATTGTTAAAAAAAAAATATTTTCTTACAAAAATTACTAATTTCGAGAAATTCATTTTAAAGTATTTTTTCTATTAATTAATTTGTTGTAAGGGCATAAGCTAGTTTTCCTTTATTTTTCTGTGACCTTATATTGTGTAGCTTAGATTTTCTATTTCTTTTCTGGGTTGGTTATTTGCGTAGCTAAACGTATAAATTATAATTGGATATTAATTATTTTGTACAAAATTAATAAGATTTTCTCATATTAAGTTAATAAATAAAGATTCCTAATAGTTTAAACAACTTCATGTTTTCTAACTTAAAAGACCACTTAGTTTTATATATATTAAAAATACAAAGTCTTGCCAATTAAAGTGTAATTGCTATTTCCCACAATAAATCAATAATCGGTTATTCCGTAAATTAATAACCAATATAATTTACGATGTTAGACAGATTTTGTTAGATTAATTAAATAACTTAAAACCTGACTAGGGTCTGTTTCTAGAAATTACAACTAGCACACCTAAATTTCGCTCATCTATGTTTCTAAGTCAGGATTCTCAACTGTAGGGTTTTGAGAACGTATTTGACTTCCTCCCCAGGTACCGACATCCTGTTCCAGTCATTAACAAAGGCAAGTTACGGTTATGTTTTCTTGTATTTTATTTAGTAATTGTCATGTTGCATGCTTAAACCACATTGCTACACGGAACCCTCTCCTAGGGTTCAAATATTGATTGATATTGATTGTGGGGATATTGGAGGAATAGTGTAGCATTTATGACGTCTAATACCCCTCATATTGCATATTGTTATTGTGCGAGCTTACTCCTCTTACACACGGGGATAAGCCGTATCGCATCGCTAGGATGCTATTGTACAACCCAAGCCGGTCATAGACGTTGCCTATTCGAATCACATTATTTCAAATACTGAATTGCTAAAATTTGCTGGAAAATATTGTTCAAAGTATTTCAACTGTATAAAATTGCATCTTTCCATTATTATTTAGAATGTCGGATTATGTACTCGTACTTGCTCCTTTCCTGACTGGACCCCCCCAATAGGTGACGTTATTGATGCTGAGCTATTGTTCAATAGCTACTATGACCGGGTATATATCCTGTGGTGTTGCCAGAGTCCCCCTTGGAGGACGCAGAACCAGAGGCTGATGAACCGACCGTTTAGCTAGTTGTTTTCCTCGTTATCTAGTTGATTTGTGTTGGAGTTGTAGGATTTGGTTTCAATATTTTATTTCAGTACTTTCAGTTTCAGTTTGTACTTTTCAATTGTTGAATAAAAAGTTTTTAAATATTCGTAAATTCATGTTGTGACAAAATGTAAATGAATGTTGTTGTGAATACCTGCAAATAGAACAGCTTACTTCCGACGTCTCACAACGGTCAGGCTGGGCATGATCCGATTCGACCCAACAATTTGGGATCGGGTCGTGACATATTTTTAGTGGTGGCCCATACAGGTCCAAAATAACAACTTAGGTAAATATATCTAGAAACAATTAGAACACTAGACAAGGGACCGAATTATCATATATAAGTAACTATTTTTGCTTGCTTATAGAACGGTAGGTTACCTTGTTTATGCTTGTCCCTAAACTTGCCACACTATGAAGACAACCTGACCTATGCCTATCAGTCGAAACTAGCAAGATCTTGTTTTCTTTGCATGACGCAAGAAAACATGACAAGAGAATCGTAGTAGTAGATTGAGCAGTGGGAGGCTGCTTGAACCAGACCAGGACCAGAAGAGCTAATGATACCTAGAATTATTGATTAGCACTAGATGATACCCTACCGAAACATAACATATTACCCTTGATTACACTTTTTTTTGGCCAATATCTTTCCCAAAGTCATGTCTCCCCTACGATACAATTTCTGAAAAATTGTAATCTTAATGAGAATGTATCTAGGGTGGTATTTATCAAGGATATATTGGTGATTAAGAATTGGAATAATAGAATTTTGGAATACGTAGATATAATATATATATATATATATATATATAATATATATATATTATATTATATATATATATATATTATATATATATATATGGTGAACAGAGAGTCTACTATATCACCATGTTACAATATAGGGCCAAAATTATTTATTTTAAAATATGTTGGCTTGCTTATAGTTTTATAGGTTACCTTGCTTATGTTTGTACCTAAACCTTATCTTGATTAGGCCAATCGTATGATGGTATGTTTTACTGCCTATTTTATTTTCTAGATATTTGGTATATTTTATTGTCCCATGGCTTTCGGATTATTTTCTTCCATATCTTTATCAGATTCTAGCATACTTTAGGATCCATACTCTTTCGCTATTTTTTTGGACTAAGATTAGATTTTTTTTTTCAATCTCCTTCTTTAGCAAACCTATTTCCAACTTCTCCATTTGTTGATCAAATCTTACTCCTCTATCTTTATTTGGAATCTAGATCCAATCACTATTTAGAGTTTCAAATTCTTCTATAGCTAATCTAATAAACTCTTATCTACCCAAAGTATTTCTACCACTAGTGTATCCAACCATTTCTCTTGACCTTATTTCCAATTGACTTTCTCAGAACCGATTTCGAACGGAATTCTTTTCGAACCATAAAGCCCCAAGGTTAATTGTTAGCAAAGAATTGGTTTAACTTAGCTGGTTTACATATCTCCCAAGGGAACTATTTTTCAAAAAAATAATTCCAATATGGATTGATATTTCCTAAGTTATTCCAAGTACCAAAAATATTTTTATTTATTGATTTCCTCCACTCAACTCGAAATCTTACTCTCCCTAGGCAACTTCTTGATCAATTCAAGGCCTAGGAAGCTTTTAAACTCAATGCTTGAGTATCATGAAGCACGAACGGTCATAGAATCGATTCCATCCTAATATTGAATTTCCTATAGTCATTGAAAAACTTTTTGAATTGTTGAATTATCCCTTTGAAATTTTCATGGACAAAAAAAAAAATATTCAGTAACCTAATATGGCTTCACACAAATACGTCGCAACCATCTATTTAAATTATAGAAACTACGAGTATATACTACAACAAAAAGACCTATTAATGACGCTTGATTAGTGGTTTTCATAACGACTGATGTGGAAGCATCATCAAAGCTCAGCAGGACTAGAATCTATGACGGTTTATATTACAAACATTATTGATAGCGCTCTAGTGATACGAGTGTTATAAAAAAAGCACAAAAATTTAAGTCGAAACCTCGACTCCCCCGTAATTCTTCCGCACTTAAGAAAAATTTGAAACCCTCTCTCTTTCTCCATCTCCTCCCGCTCCCCAACTCCTCTCTGCCCACTCCCCTCTCCCCAAATCCCCTCAGCCCGCTCCCCGCTCTCCAGCTTCCCTCAGCCCGTTCCTCGCCTCCCTCGGTTACAGACTCCACCACAGAGGGAAGGTTGTCACCGGCATAGCCTTCACCACCGGTTTGTCCTAAAATCTCGATCATTGCTTATTTTATGCCCTAAATTCTGTCTTGACATGATTTTAGTAAAATCTTCTAATTTTTGACAACCATACATGCATCCATCTCTCCAAAATTAGGGTTCTTTTAGGGTTTCCCGACGTCTCCGTCCACGTCGGCGATGATCCGAAAAGGGCTGCATCATCGTTGACTTCTCTTGATTAAGTGAGTGATTATGATTTAGATTTTTTTCCCTAAAAAAAGATTTTGTTGGGAATTGTTCTATGTGCGCTTCATGTTCGATAAATAATTGTAAGTACCAAATGCTTGTGTTCTTTGATATTTTTCGGTTTGTTCTTGTTCAAGGGAGTGTAATTGCATTTGGGGAGCCGAGTCCGAAGCCTCTCCATAGTC